>SRLM01000057.1:1089641-1341365 GCA_015708895.1 Populus ilicifolia
TGTGCAGAACTGCTGACGTGGCTGATGACGTGGACAGTCACCCCGCCGGCGCGTGCGACGGTTTCTGACGTCCGATTTCGACGCGGGTTTCACCAGTGGCTTCGTCTCTTCCTCCTCTACACAATGGTATGGTCAAAACACAATTTTGACAACTTTCATTTTTGAGCAAAATCAAATTTCACGTTAAAACCATGTGCTCTGATACCAATTGTTGGGGAATCCGACCGGTGATGTTCTGATACTTGCTCATAGGAGGCCAAGCACACTGACACAATATTTAACGTGGTTCGGCAAAACCGCCTACATCCACGGGAGAAGCCATTGTACTATGTAGGGAGAGAACAAGATTTACAACAATAGAGGAGGAGGAATCATCCCCTCTTGTAGCAACTCTCAACCTCACTCTATTTCTCTCTTTGTAGTACTGCAATAGCAGCTACTGCTTGCTGCCCTTGGCAGCACACTCTCTCCTACATTTCTCACATCTTTGGCTCTACTACATCTCTCATTTTGCTCTCTAACATATGCCTCTATTTATAGGCATTCATGGAGGCTTTTCTTCAACAAAGGTGGCTGCCAACTCCAACTCTTCTTCAACAATGGTGGCTGCCAACCTTTGACATCTTGTATGAATGCACATGTTTGGTGCAATACCAAATGGTTGTTGCACATTAATGGCAACCAACCTAACATTCCACACCTGAGTTTCTTGTCTTCTTTCACTTTGCTGAAATCGAGCAGATTGCACCAGGCAAAAGACGAGAATTCACCATTACTTTGAATGGCTTAAACTATGGGCCCTTTACTCTTGAATACTTGAAGCCATTGACCATAGGTCCATATAAACTACAAGATCAAGTTGGGTTTTCTATTGAGGCAACGTTGCGGTCTGACCTTCCACCTATCCTAAATGCCTTTGAGATCTTCGAACTACAACCGCTCCCTGATTCACCGACAAACCAAACAGACGGTATGTTTTCTATTTCAATTCTGTTGAATGCTATAGGCTTTGGTGCCAGAATGCTATAATAATCGTCATTAATGAATTGCTAGACTACTGGATTGAAGGATTTTACGTTTTGATCCCTCGAGCTAGTGCCTGATTAATGGCAAATTACTTGGTGATTAATTGTCTTACTGGCACAACGAGGGCTGGCCTTGTCTTTTCCTTTCTTTGTTTTTTTGAAAGAGGTTTCCTCCATTGTGATTTGGTGTTGTAGATATTTTTACTATTATAGTTTGAAAAAGTGGGTTTAAGAAAAGTTATAATATATATGTAGTTTTTTCTTAACTTAATTATGCCTGTGGAAGTTGAAAATAACAACTAAACAAATAACATAAAATTTATTTATGGGCGATAGGAGCTCCAAATATAAACCTTAAATTTACATGTTTATTTTTTAATAATAATAATAATAAAATTTATCTTTTTAGAAGGTTTATAAGCCTTAAATAGATTAGAAACCTGGCCCTATTTAGGAAACAAAAATAAAAATCTAAAATTACAAAAAAAAACTTTAATTTCAAAAATAGTGTGAAATCCAAAATTAAAAAGAAAAATCATAAAAACTGGTAAAATCAAGATCATAGGGTGAGATTTATGAAATCTAAATATTTGACGATTCACGTATCAACACACGAACATTTTTGAAAGAAAACAATTTTTAGAATCTCTTGTAAAAATTTATCTGTGATTTAATGATCGAATTAAAAACTATAGCATTTTAAGTTGTTATTCTGGTCTGATACAATCAAATCTCTTATTGGACCTAAATTTTTAAGCTGTTATTCTGATCTAACATAATCAAATCTCTTATGGGACCTAAATATGTCTCAATAGACTATTAATGCATCTTCTAGGCTATTTATATGATTTATTTAGAACAACTTCTTATTTAATTATGACAGACTCACATCTGACTGCTCAACTTATCCATTATTATAGGTTTGATAACATCATTTAGTTTTTAAGAGAGTTTTTAGTGGCGTTTATAAGAGATTTTAGTTGGGTTTATATAAAACCATGATATCTGTTAATTAACTAAACACCTTCAAATTTATGATTCAAACAAAACATGAAACACACCACACCATTCCACAAAAATAAAAGGAGCCTAAAACTACTACCATATTAAAGTTAATGTGATTTGATCTAAGACCTTTTGTTATTCAAATGTCATGAAGTTTGATTCTCTAAAGATATCCAATCTAAATTCTCTATATTTCAAAAAACAAATCTTGGATATTTTATGCTTATTCTTTATCAAGATTATATAGTGAATTATTGAATATTATCAAATAATTTAAATTTCTAAAATGGTTTTTGATATAGCATGAAAGTTTCAATGATCAATGGTTGATTTTGAATATCATTATTTTGATTCTTCTAATTAAATTAAAAATAAATTAGCACATAATAACTTTGCAAATTTTAAGAAAGACCTTTTATGTTATAGAACAATTTTTTTATATATAATAATCAGCAAATTTATTAAAACACATTCTAGCCATTTAGATGATAGCTATCATGAAAAGTTAAAGTTTTACATCAAGACTACTAAAAATAAAAGATCCTAGCTATAACAAAAACATTCGACAACCTCTTTTAGAGTTTGTCCAATAATAAAGGCAGTTGGATTATCACCAATAAGATCCTAGCTAACATGTTTGAGTCTGTTGAAAAGAATATTTGCACGAACTTTATAGATACCATGAATCAAACCAAATAGCCTATAATCTGAAAGTTCAATTGGAATCTTTTAAAATCATACAAATGATAATTGTTTGATAGCCACCATACAAATGATAAAGCCTAATGGCCATTTGAGATGGGTTTTTTTTTTTATATTCATCATAAAAAAATATTCTCGTCACAAAAAGGCGGGCTCGAGATTTTTTTTTGGATATATAGGCCTTTACCCAGTTTGTAGCGATTCTCTCTTGTAAATCTAAAGCAACGCACTTCTCACCCTTTTTAACCTAAATTATCATATTTGATGCAATCATGGCCATCAAGAACGCATACAAAATAGATCGATTTAACTGGCGAGGAGATCCATGTTTGCCAAATACTCCGTGGACTGGTTTGAAGTGCACCAATGACAATCCTCCAAGGATCATCTCGCTGTGAGTTCCCTCTTAAATTCTGTATAATTATAAGAATATTCTCTGGAAGTTATTTTTGAAGAACATCCATATAGGTACGGCATTCAGTATCTCAATGTCTTATTCTTTTACAATTAACTGTGAGCAGGAATCTAAGTTCAAGTCAATTATCAGGGAATATAGATGTTTCACTCTTGAGCCTCACAACAATCCAATCCTTGTAAGTGTTAATAACCAAGTTGTAACAAGTTTTAATACTAATAAACTACCCTGGCAATGACTACTAGATATCTAGTACTGGAATGACAGTCATTGCTAGAATTTCTAACCGACTTCAGACTTTCATCATTCTATTTGAAGAGAACTATTGTTTATTAGTTTGAGACCCTTGAAATTAGAGGGCACCTCAGTGCTATAATGGAACATTGTCTTATGGAAGTCTGAAGGTGATGTTACGAATAATCCATATGGAAATTAGCTAGAGGTGTATAGAGGGCTCATGCACCTTATAAGCTTGACGCATAACCTCTGTTCCTATATGCATCTTTTCTGGACAAAATCCTGTAAGTCAATGATAGGGATTCTGGCTCCATAAAGGTTGAAAATATAGGTGTCCGTACTTCATATCAGTGGAGGAACAACCTCTATTTTATCGCAACCATTGCATATTCTTTTCATCTATTTCTTTACAAAATGTGATTGTTTGTTATTTTTTTCACATTTTCTTTCAGGGATTTATCAAACAATGAATTGACAGGGACAGTGCCAGAAGCTTTTGCGTAGCTGCCAAATCTTACGATCCTGTAAGTTAACATGCTCTGGTATTTACCACAAGAAGTTTTTACAAAGATTACCATGGTGAATGGTGACTTTGTTTTTCCTATTTGCAGATATTTGAGTAGGAATAAACTCACAGGTGCAGTTCCCTATAGTCTCAAGGAAAAGTCTAACAGTGGACAGTTGCAGCTGAGGTTTGGTTATCATCTTCAACCATTACAACTTATCTGCATGTTAATTAAACAATCATTCTACTCCTTTGGTTCTTCTCTAATTCTTTTCTTACATATGAAGTGAACACTGTTTTAATTTTTCATAAATTGAAATTAAACTTTAAGGAACGAAGAGGAGTCAGAAAATAGATTATACAAATCCATTTTCTTTGCATGTTAGTACGAGTTTAAGGAATTAGGTAACTGATACAATTCTTCGGTATATTTCATAGTGATCTTGCTAACTTTCTAAAGCTAACCATGATCACTCTGATTGGGTTAATTGTTACTGGTATATAATCATTGATTCCCAGTTACATCTGACACTATTTTACTTAATACAAGTTTGGATGGAAATCCGGATTTATGCAAGATGGATACATGTGAAAAGAAGCAGGGAAGTTTTCCGGTTCCAGTTATTGCATCTGTCACATCAATTTCGGTGCTCCTCCTTGGCATTATAGCTATCTTCTGGAGGCTGAAAAGAGGTGAATTCTTTCTCTTTCACTTATCTTCTTTGTATTCTTTCCTCTCTTTTGAGTGGTGTTAACTAAATCCTAGAATAACATAGAGTAATTTTGGTTTAGAATATGTGTTGTGTTTTCTGTGAAATCATTGATGATCTATACATTCGATGGCTTACATTTATGATCATACACTGTCTTCAACGTAAAAGCCTCATAGAATATTATTCTCTGAGTCTATCTTACATGTAAGAACTTTAGTTTTTCCATTATATATATATATGCACCCAACAGGTTTTATATTATTTATCATATGATAATTCTAATCTGGATACCACCCTCAATACCTCATTTCCTTCCTGCAACTTAGCAGATGAGAATACGATTCAGCATGAGATCAGTGAGCAATAACATAGTTTTGACATGTAAATATGATGACATCTATAGTTTCACACTTTAGTATCTCTGTTAAAATATTGGAATATTTATTGTTTTATCAAAAAAAAAATGAAATTTTCCTTTGCAAGGAGATTGAATGTGTTATTATCTTCATCGGTGGGCTTATCCTTGTCACTGAAATCAAAGAATCAACAATTTACATACACTGAAATAGTTAGCATTACCAATAATTTCCAAACCATTATTGGAGAAGGAGGATTTGGAAAAGTATATCTTGGAAACCTGCAAGATGGTCGTCAAGTTGCTGTCAAGTTGTTATCTCAATCCTCAAGGCAAGGTTATAAAGAATTTCTAGTAGAGGTAACAAATTAGTTAGATTTCTCCTTTCCTGTAGAGGACAAGAGAGGTGCACCAAATATTTTCTTTCAGCTATCACAGAGTAGTGTTTTCAAATGCAGGTCAAATTGTTGATTATTGTTCATCACAGAAACTTGGTGTCCCTCGTTGGTTATTCTAATGAGCAAGAAAATATGGCACTTGTTTATGAATACATGGCAAATGGAAACTTGAAGGATCAATTGTTAGGTATTTATAGAATTACTCTCGGAAATATAGAATTCTTCAATTTTTTTGGAACACAAACTAGTTTATAGATAGAACTGTCACTCAGATTTATACGAATTTATTATTGTTAGAATATAATATAAATCACATCTTGAGATATTATCGAGTAATTTAAGCTTTTAGGTTGAAATGATTTTTTGACATGATATCATAATTATAATAACGAAGCGATCACGAGTTTAACTCTCATCACCCCTATTTCATTTGATAAAAATTAAGAACAATATAATATAGATGAGTGCAAGTAGAGTGTGTAAAAGAATAATTTAAATTATATCTTAGAATCTCACTTAAAAATTTAAGTTTTTAAATTAAGATGATTTTTTTACAATTATCTAGTACTACTGATGAACTTATATGTGTAATGAAACGTAATTCCTGTTGTATTCATCACATTGCAAAGTTTATTGTTTAATTTATGATATTAATGTGTTTATGTGGCTGCAGAAAATAGCACAAATATGTTGAATTGGAGGGCAAGGCTGCAAATTGCAGTAGACGCAGCACAAGGTCTGACTCTAGTGCCTGAGTCATTTTTTCTTCATTTTTGTTCGGCAAACTTTGTTGGATTAACTGGCATTATCGAACTCGCAGGTTTGGAATATCTGCATAATGGTTGCAGGCCGCCAATAGTCCATAGAGATTTGAAATCATCCAACATCTTATTAACTGAAAACCTTCAAGCCAAGATTGCTGATTTCGGGCTGTCCAAAGCCTTCGCAACCGAAGGAGATTCGCATGTCATAACTGTTCCTACAGGCACGCCTGGATACATTGATCCTGAGTACGTATTCAAACTTAATGTTAATCTTCTCTCACAGTGTTTGTTCTCCTAGAATAATTATCATTATATTCTGTATGCAGATTTCGAGCATCAGGAAACTTTAATAAGAAAAGTGATGTTTACAGCTTCGGTATTCTTCTGTGTGAGCTATTAACTGGTCAACCGCCTTTAATAAGGGGCCATCAGGGCCACACTCACATACTTCAATGGGTGAGTCCTTTAGTTGAAAGAGGGGATATCCAGAGCATTATCGATTCAAGGCTGCAAGGTGAATTCTGCACTAATTGTGCTTGGAAAGCTCTGGAGATAGCACTGTCCTGCGTACCCCCGACTTCAACACATAGGCCGGACATGAGTGATGTTTTGGGAGAGCTAAAGGAATGTCTGGCCATGGAGATGTCATCTGAAATAAGCATGCGCGGTTCCGTTGAAATGAGCTTGGTGCTTGGCACAGATATGTCTCCAAATCTTAGGTAGTTAATAAACAATAACGGTTTGTTTGTTGTTAAAACCGCTACAGCTTGAACTTAATTATATATATATATATATATACACACACACACATCAAACATTATTATAGTATAAATTTACCCTCGACATCCTTCCTTAAACCTATCTCTAGATAAGTCCTAGCAAAGCTCTTAATTTGAAAAAATCTTCACATTTCGAAACCTTTGTAAGAATATTTGCAACTTGATTTAATGAACTTCACATAACTTAGTCACACCTCTTTTTTTCTTATGCAGTCTCTAACGAAGTGATATCCGCTATTTACATGCTCATTTCTCTTAATAAAAAGCGGGTTTTTTTTTCCCAAAATAATTGTAGACTTATTATCAACATAAATCTTTATGCTTTTGTCTTGACACATGTGCATTATCTCTAAAATTCTCTTTAACTACACATAAATATAAAAAAATTATTTTCATAAGTTAAAGAATTAATTCAATCTAAAATCTTAAATTAATATTGTAAATACAATGAATAATAGTTAAATATTGTGACATCAAATATCTTGATATATTTACACATTTTAGTTTTTCTAGTTTTATTTTTAATTATTGTGTATGACTTCTTATTTATTTATTTATTTAAAGAGATGGCTTTATCTTAATTTGTATCTAATTAGATACTTACAAAATCTTTTCAATTTATGCGTAGAATATTTTATGTAAACAAACATGTAAAAAACCTATGAATTTAATTAATTTTTTTATTGAAAAAAATATGACCCGCCCGCAGTTGAGGTTAAATCAAACAGAATATTCCTACAAGCTTTAATTTCCCTTTCTCCTTATGATTCCGGTCATTGCACGCGTCAACAGTGAAAGGGAGCCCAACGCGGGATTATGTTTTTTTGTTGAGAAATCATCTGTGCTTATTAGATGACCAGAAAAAAAGACTTGCTGCTCTGGAAAATTTTCCAGTATAAGTTCGGTGTGAGGAAAATTTGGTAAGACGTGCTTGCAGGGTTCTAGTTGTTGACGGTAATCCCCTGACTGGCTGTGTTTTTTGGTTTGTTTACCTCTCGCATTTCTTAATATTTTCATAATAAAATTGTTTCCAAAAAAAAACCTTAAACACTACAAACAATAATTATCCATGTTACACTTGAGAGTCTAACTTAGTAGTTGACTGCAAGTCTTGCTTTACGAATATTCTGAGTTCAATCCTTTTTGTTTATCAACTTATTATTTTTGTGGTGTCTTATTTGATTACTGAACTTGCAGAATATTCAGTGAATCTGGAAATTAGTTGTGATACGCGTAAGCTGACCCGGACACCCCGGGTTATAAAAAAAAATAATTATCCATGTTTTTACACAATATTTATTAAAATATTCTCAAAATAATCCATTGTCATCCTGACTTTGCATCATAAATATAGGTAAAAATAGGTAACAAAAATAAAAGCAATTGTTGGTGTGTTCTTCCTTGCTTTGTAGGTGATGGTGCCTGTCACCGCAAATATAAAAGATAATCTATTTAATTCATCCATTTTTTATTTTATTGATGACGACGAATGGATTCATGTATCATTAACAGTGCTGGCGCATGAATACAAACTCCCTCAGTATTCAACCATTCCCGAAAGCTTCCAGTGTAATTTCTAAGTTTCCCCTAATCTCTCTCACACCTTCCCTAACTTTGGAAGGACAATTTTTATAATTTTAATTTTTTTTACTCTAAAATATTTTTTATTAACTAGCGTTCTCAGTAAAAAATAAACATAAAAAAAAGTTAAAAAGGTGATTTTTATAAAAAATTACTTTTGGGAACACTGCCTTAAGAGTGAGAATATTTGCCTGCTCCAAAGAAAAGGACAATATCAGCAGAAGAAATGACAGCAAATGAAAGTAATATAATCTGCTCCCATGGTGAAAATGATGGGCAGAAAGTAAACAGTGAATTGGAATTTGCCTCGTTGCATGGGCACAACACTCCCTTCAAGTGTCAAAAACATTCTCTGTTACCCCGTCGTTTTCTAGTACAATCATAACCACTTTCTTTCTCACGGTATCTCTTTAAATTCAAACCAAAATTATATTTATATAGCTACTTCGTACTGATTCACATTCAGCACAGCAGCAACAAAAAATTTATTTATCACTTTCTTTTTCAATTTTTAAAATTAAGATCCCTTGAATTATTTTCGGTTATTTTTCTATGATTATTAAACTCAAAAATTTAGATTCTAGTTTAAATAGAGAGTTTCACATAAACTAAAGGGAGTTTACTAGATATGATCTTCTCATAATCTTAAATTGAGTGATGTTGATAATTTGTTTTTTTAAATTTTTTTTAGTCACATTATATATAAACAAGTATTGTTTAATTTATCATTTTATTTATTTATTTCATTAGAAAAACAATAAAAAAAACTTGTAAGGAAAATTAAAATCTTTAAGATGTGTTTGTAAAACTCAAAAATCTAAAAAGATGAAAAATTGTTTTTCAATTCATCAGATTGAGAAATTTTATATTTAAATACGAAATTCTAGGTAAAAACAAATGAATATGGACATCAAAAACGCATATGGATACGTTGATATGTCAATTATTAAAATATTAGAATAAGATACATTATGTCACTGAAATATCTACAAGTATCTTTTTGGCAAGAAGAGAGAACCCCACAAAACACAGGCCCTCTCCTCCAAAAAGCAAGCCGGTCGCGCCCCTCTACTGGCCGCCGATGAACTTATGTCACTGAAATATCTACAAGTATCTAACATGTTGTAAAAGTAATTAATTGACTATGTTCCAAGTCATATCATTTTGAAATATTTGTTGTTCCATGTTTAATTTTATGACTTTAATTTATTAAAAAATTAAAATTAATAAAAACTCTAGAAGGCGTAGCAAACATATTATACACCTAGATAAAAAAAAATTGTTCTTACAATGAAATTATTTTTTTGTGCCTCAAATAAAAATAAAATGACATGGTGTTGGAGATAATTTTATCTTTTCTAATGATTCATTGGTTAATAAAGAATTTTCTAGGGATATATATATCCTCTTCAAATTTTTAAAATAGTAAAATGAGGAGTGTTCATGTTTTTTTTTTGTTATTTAAAGTACATTAAAAATACATCTTTAAACTTTGAATCATGAAAAAAAAGACATGTATTTGCTTGAAAAATTAATAAGTTAATCTAAAATTATGTTGGTATGTGCAATACACATGATAGCATGTAGGAATACTTGCGCTCTTTGAAAGCAAAGTCACATCCTCTTCTTTCTAATGTGGCGCGTGATAGCAAAGTGGTTTCTTGCTAGTAGATTTGTTTTTCCTCATCTTTTCAAAATATGACAGGTTGATTCTCTTTGTTTTTAATATTTTAATTTTTGTTTTAATTATTTTAATTTTGATTTTTTGCTTTTGATCATTTTATAAAAGTTTTGTTTGTTTTCAGTTTATTCATTCAATTCTAATTTGACATATATTTTTTTTTAATTTGATCCTTATTCTTTTAACTTTTATTTTTTTTCTTATTTTTTTATAAAAGTTTTATTAATTTTCAATTTCATTCTTTAATTCAAGATTTTGGAGTATTATTTTTTTCCAACTTGGTTCTCATATTTTTGATTTTTTATCAAAAAAATTGGTTGCTCTCTAATTTATGTTTTATTTTAATTTTCACGCTAAGTATTTTAATTACTATTTTTTTTAGATTCCTTTGTGTAATTAATTTTTTTATTTTATCTTTTAAAATTAATTTACTAAGCATTAGGCTTTGTGGTTTTTTCATAAATGATGCTTCTAGTCTATTGACAATGATCAGGGGCTTGAAAAGCTAATATAGGTTGATATTTTTATAACTTTTTTTTTCTGATTTCATCATTCGACACTTTTTTAAAAAAAAACTAACTTTGTGATTTTCTTTAATTTTCTTATATATTGAGTTATTTTAATTTCTTAACCTGAGCAACGAGTTTTGTTGTTTAACGTGAGTTTGTTCACCTTTTAGTACCAGATTACATGTTTATTACTTTATCTTGAGTTGACTTGAGTCGGTTGTTTTTTATCATTTTCTATTCACTTTGTACTTTCAAAGATTTCTTAACCATGTTATTGTGATTTGTTTTCTGATTTTTTTGTTCATTTATTATCATTGTCTATTTTTTTATTCTTTAATTAAAATAAAAATAACTTATTAAACTCTGTTAGGGCTATAACCAAGTCATATTGTTTTTATTTATTTGAAATGGGCTCGTGGCACCTCAATTATCTTTTCCTTTTCCTTTTCCTTTTTCTTTTTTAATTCTGATTTTGGATTTTATTTTAGTTCATGCCTTCTTTTAATGTCTCTTTTTAAATTATTTTTTAATTTATGTTTTAATCTCTACTCTATAAATTTTTATTTTGCTTCTTTAGCTTTTTTTTTTGGGATAGAGAGGTTTTTTAAAAGTTTATATATATATATAATTTTTGAAGATATTGTTTCAATTTATTTATGATTTTTTATGTTTTATATTGGTGAAACTTATTTTTTAAAATAAAATTTTTTATTTTATATAATATTTATAATATATGTAGCCTTACTACTATTTTTTTTATTCATTCAATATCACGTGTGTATTTTTTTTTATAATTTCATTGAATAAAAAATTAGTTTTAATAAATAAATTTAATAAAGATAAGAGGTAATTATAAGAAATTACTAGATCAAATATGTGATTTACTTACATCTTTTGATTTTTCTAATTTTGTTTTGGTTATTATTTTTAACCTTTTAATTTCTAAATATTTTTTTCTCCTTAGGATTCCGGTCACTAGACGAGTCAACATTCAAAGGGAGCCCAAACGCGGGATTATGTTTTTTTGAGAAACCATCCTTTTGGGCAGACAGAGACTTGCCTCTGGAAAATTGGCTAAGACGTGCCTGTTGGGTTCGAGTTGTGTGATGGCAATCCCGTGAATACATGCGCCTCCACCATTCCCGGAAGCTTCCAATGTGATTCCTAAGTTTCCCGCAATCTCTCCAACACGTTCCCTAACCTTTGGAAGGATAATTTTTGCAAATTTTAAATTTTTAGTATGTTTAAATTTATTTTTTAAATTTTGAGTTTGTATTATTCTGTAAACGTGTGTAATTAGTAGGTGTGTAAATAATAAAAGAAAAAGTGTGTGTATGATGTTTTTCTTTTTATTATTTTTTATATTACGTTAAATAAATGATAAAAAAATATGAAAAGATATAGAACAAAATATGAAAAGATATAAAGCATTACGTTTTTTTAATTAACTTGAATGTTTTAATTGCATATGACCAAAACTTCTAGAATTATTTGAGTATTTTTTTTTAGAAAATGTTTTAAAATACTTTAGCATGTTTTAAGAAATATTGCATAGATTTTATAACAAATTTATAAAATTTTAAAGGATTTTGATATATATTTTAAAAAATATTAAAAAATTTATTTTGTTCTTTTTTAATATGTGAAAATAGAACTTTATATGAAAAATATATTCTCAACATTAAATATAGTTCTTTTTATTTTTATTTTGGCATTAGAACAATTATATTTTTAATATGATAAGATAAATATTTTTTTTATCAAGAAGGACTTTCTTCAACTTTAAATAAATCAATAGTTAGGGAATACAATATTTTTTTTAGTTTACATCAGATAAATAAACAATGCAGATTACATCATGTAAGACATATTAGGAGTATTAATACTTTTTTTTTTTTGGAATTAGTCCCTTTACTTAAACTATGAGTTCAATTGGGGTTCCTAATAACCAACATATTAGGTGTCGATTCTTATTTTTTTATTTTTTTATTGATAAAGGACAAGAATTCTTTATCCTTCCCACATTGTGGTATATTTGTTAAACCATTTTATTTCATAAGTTATTATTTTTCTTGAATTGAATATGATGATTTCTATTTTTATTTTCAAGATTCCTATAATAGTCGGTTGAGTAAGAGATAGGAGGACGATCCTTCAACCCATTTTGATTTCGATCCAAATTTGTTGATGGAGGTAGGATCGTTTAGTGGATCAAATAAAAATTAGTTATACGAGCTCTTCAACACTATGGTCAAGAACTTGCAGGCGACCCGTAATGTCTCAACCATCAGGAGCTTCCAATTAGTATCGAACACCTAATCTAAGGAGTTCATGACCTTGAAACAACAATATGCTCAACTCTTGGTGGATTATCAACATCTCCACCAAATGATCGTGGGCATTAGATCAAAGATGGATGATGATACATGTACACCTCATTTTTGGCCGTTTTGTCTTGGGAACGACTAGCCTCCACCACCTCATTCTTCTCCTCCTGCTCCACTATTTTTTTAGTTTAATTTATTTTTGAAAACACATTAAATTTGTTATCAATATTTGAATGAATATTATTTAACTTTATTTTTATTTTTTTTATGTTTAATATAATTTTATTTGTATAATTGGTTTTTTTACAATTAATTTATATTATTTATTTTATTTTTTTAAATCATTGACGAAATGTTTCCATTAGTATTTTATAGAAATTTGAAGAATATTGATTGAAAATATCATAATCACCGACGGCCTCACAAATGGAAACATTATGTTAGTATTTTAGTGAGAATTGAGAAATATTTATTGTAAATGTCATAAAAACGAACGTCTTCACAAATAGATTCATTTCATCACTATTTCACTGAGAATGGAAAAATATTTGCTTTATATGCTACTATCACCTACAAAATATTTCGAGGGGGAATTTTTTTTGGTGTGCATTCGATAGTTTTTTTTTATCGATAGAAGTAGCAATAGAATGTGGAATTACCAATGAAAGCTATGTTGATAGACGCAATTCGTTAGGGATTTAGTCGGTAAAAAAATTATTGATGAAGTGGTAATCTTATACTGATGGATTTTTTCTGTTGATAAAACTATTGAATGTTGTAGTACACCCAGATCATTCCTGATTATCTTCATTTTGTTTTTGGAGTTTTCTCTTGCTATTTACTCTTTCCCCCCAATTCTTCCTACCCCTACCTCTCTCTCCATTTTTTTCTCCCCTCTCTCTATGAGTCCCTTTTTTTCTCCCCCCTGTTTTTTACTGTAGAATGATATTTAAAGGCAAAATGTTCCTATATTTTCAAACTAGTCCCTTAACTTTTCTTTTTTCTTTTCTTTCTTTTTGTAAATTTTTATTTTTTTTATTTTTGTATTTTTGAAAGCAAACAATATCAACGTCGACTCAGTAATAAAAATCAGTAATTATAAATTTGACATATTAAAAGTTGAACGCGTTCAAAATACTTTTAAAAATTTAAATTCTTATGAGATAATGTTAAAAATACTAAAAATAATGTAAATATATGAAAATGTATTTTTTGGGGGGTTTTCGATATTTCATTTTGCTATTTTTGATTTTTTTTGAAAAATTTATCAAAAACATAGGTAAAAAATTAGATAGTAACAACTATATAAATATCCATGAATCATGTGGTATCTAACATGAAGCTCACATTTTGTTTTTCAACCTCTGATAATCTCCTAATCCTTGCAAATACAAACAACACAGCCTCAGAGAGGTTTTCTCCTTGTATTCTATATTTGTGATAATTAAACATCTTATGGTCCTTATGCCTAACACGAAAACTTATTTTAAAAGTGTTTATGGAACCCAAACCTTTAAAAACTATTGATCCTTTCATGATCCTTAAAAGTCATTTGTATAATTTAATGATTTTTTGTAATATCTATAATTTTTTTTAACTCAACTTCATATATCAATTGCTGGGGTTAAAAAAAACTAAACGAGTCGGATTTACAATTTATAAATGCATTACGCTATTTCACCTATCACGATAAATAAATAAATTATTCTAATGACTTCGAAGTCTTGGAAACGGCGGTGCTTGCTGCACAGCTGTCCATACAAAGACTTGTTAGCGTTCTCATCACTCACAAACTGTGCAGTTCGCATATTCATAATATTCAAATTTGCGCTGCATATTCTCAGATACCAAATTTGCTTTGCTCTTCAAAGCTCATAACAATTTCTTTTTTTAAAAAAACTCCCTCACAACGAAAACTAAAATCGCCTGAACAAGACAAATGATGGATGGTGGGCAATTACTGCTTTCTTATATAAAAGTATGGGTGATCCTCCTTTTGCTCTCAGCTACGTTTCAGAACTCAAAACTTGCTGCCAAAAATACTGCGCAGGATAAAAAAAGAAAGCTTGCTGCAGAAAACTCAGGTACTTCTGCTAGCTTTAAGACTAGAATACTAGTTCAGCAAATTGTTGTAATTTTGTTTGTGCTAAGTATGTTTTTCGCTTAGTTTCTCCTAGCCAATTACTCACACCCTACATGAAGGGAAAAAAAAATGCTTAAGTTCTAAGTCTATACTAATTATTTTTATTATATATGCAACGCGTATCCATGGTTGATTATTTTTTCTTTCTAATTACTTCAAAATTAAATTTATTAACTTAAATTATCATGCATCCTTTACCATCATCTTCCAAGTTTAAGTTGGCAAGATTATCTTTCAAGTGGCCTATTAGTTCATCTAGGAGAGAGTTGGTCCTTGTTTATATTAAAAAATAATATAAATTATATCTTGTCTTCACTTAAAAATTTAAGTTTTTAGGCTGAATTGATTTTTTGATATAATATCAGAATTTTAATGATTAAGCGATTATGAGTTTGAATTTCATCTTTTTCTCATTTATTTGATAAAAATTAAGTATAAAATAAAATGAGTATATACAACTTTCAAGTCCAAAGAATTTTTACTTGAACGAGTGTATTAGAAAATGATATAAATCATGTTTTAGAATTCCATCTAATAACTTAAATTAAGATGATTTTTTAACAGTTTCTGAATTGCTATTAAAGCAAATTTGTTTCCGGAAGTAGCTTGTGCATTAGTGTATTAACTATCTATATGACCTATGATTCTCATAGGTTAGATTTTTTTATCATAAAAAAATAATATGAAAGCTTTATCGACACATTTTTTAATATAAAAAAATCCTAATAAGAAAGTAAAAATAGTTAACAATAACTAAAGATTAAACTAAAAAAATTAAGAGATAGATTTAGATAAGGACCTGTATTTGATTGTGTTAAACAAATTTATTTATTAGAATAAGTTTTTTACTTAATGAAACAAAAATAGAAGTAGTTACATATAAAAGTAATTAAATAAAATCAAAGAAAAAAATTATATATTATGTTGTATATATTAGGAAAAATCATTATAAGTTTTTGTGAAAACCAAGTAAATGATGAACAATATTTAACTAAAAATTAAATTGAGAAGTTAAGAAATAGAAGTTGTAAACTCTGTTTCATTTTGTTATAAATACTTCAGTTAAAGGGAGATTTGAAAACTGTAACAGCCAAGGATTTTTCACTTCATGCATTGAACATTTAAAAAATATATTTATTAGAATTAGAATTGGTTATTTAAAAGAAACCTAGTTCTATTTGTCATAGTTTCAATTACATTTAAAAAAATTGACCACTTCAGTGAAATTTTTTTTTCTTATGTATAGATATTTAATTGATTGGGATTTATAATTTAGAGTTGTTAACTTGCAAAGTCAAAACTAATATAATTTTTTTTAAAAAGAAAAATATTAAAATTTAGAAAAATGATTAAGATCCTATACAAGAGAGACACATATTTAAGAGTAATAAAGATTTAATTAAACATATAAGAAACTCCTAATATATAAAATAAAAAATATTAATTAGTAACTAGTAATAAACAAAAATATATTTATTAATAGTTCCTAACAAATTAAAATTGAATATAAAATTCTCAAATTAAAAAGTTTGTTTGAAATTAAAAAGCACTTTGGTGCTAAGGACTTTCCTCATAACGTCAAAGTATTTTGTTTGAAAATTTAAAGTATTTTTGGTTTAAAAATATATTAAAATAATATTTTTTATTTTAAATTGTTTTATATCAATACATTAAAATGATTAAAAATATATATATATAAATAATTTTAAACAAAAAAATTAAATTTTTTTTAACATGGTTTTAAAACTGTTTCCAATCAGCCTCTGAATATAAAATTATCCATTTTTGTCTCTTCTTAGGAGAGTTAATTCTAAATGACGGAAATTAATTCTAAAGAGGAGTGGTTCCTTCCGACAGTAAAGGTTGCAATCGACGTTCTAAGAATACCTTTCTGATATGACAACAAATATAATGTAAATTTAAATTATAAAATTATATAAATTTTTTTAATTGATTATATATTAATAATTTTAGTAAAAAAATTAAATTAATTTTTATTAATATCTAATAAAAAGAGGCAATAATATTATAATTAATATAAGATCTAATAAAGCAAGTCAACAACATGATAGAAATAATAAATATAAAAAAAATTATTTTTAGTATAGTTTTGAAATAATTTTTTATATTTTAAAATCATAAAGTACAGGAAAATGTATCTTATCTGTCTCCAACATTTTTTTTCTGAAATATTAATTAAATGCTAGTGATTGTTTAATGCCCTGGAAGTATCTTGCCTCCCATTAATCATCCAAAAATAGAAATTTTTTTTCCTGATAATCAAACTCATGAACGTATGAATCGATTGCTACTATATAAAATTTCTGTTTCAAGTTCTTGGTCTGCATTTTTCTATAATTACTTGCTCTTATTTTCTGTCCTGATCTTCAAGTTGGTGCTTTACCTATTCAAGGTTTAATGAATATTTGGCTTATTAAGAAAAAAAATAGTAATTCATAACAATATGTTCAAGATAATCAGTCTAATCATTTGATTTTCTCCTCTAACCAAAATTTTGAAGGTTTCATCAGCATTGATTGTGGGGCGGAGGAAGATCATCTGGATGGGAATACTGGAATAACTTACAAATCCGACAAAGATTTCATTAGTACGGGCAAGAATACTTTCGTAGCACCAGATTATTACTCGATAATTCCTTCATTTGGGAGTATGGGAAATAGCTTGAGAATCTTTCCTGAAGGCAAAAGGAATTGTTACGCATTGAAACCCAGACAGGGTAAGAACCAAAACTATTACGTCGGAGCTTTGTTCTACTATGGAAATTACGATTCTAAGAATCAAACTCAAATGTTTGATCTATACCTCGGGGTTAACTATTGGACCACAGTGTTTATCAAAGATAGAGAGTGGAAACATTACAGTGTTATTCATTATTCAGTAACTGATACCATTTATGTGTGTCTCGTAAATACGGGTTCAAGAGTTCCTTTCATCAATGGATTGGATTTGCGGTTCATGAATGATTCCTCGTATAGAAATACGAATGGATCGTTGATTCCTGTGGTGCATGCTGACCTTGGCGGCCATCAAACCCAAAACTCCATCTTCAACAGGTGAATTGTCCCTATTATCGTTTTTAACTAAATTATGTGCAACATCATCCTTCAGATATGATAAAAATTCTCATCATAGGTACCGTTTAAAAAAGCTTGAGAATTTAATGGGCATTTTTACTGTAATTCTATGTAAAATATACAATCTTTTGGATAAATATCTATAATTTCACTGTATACCTTAGGGATATTGTATTTTATTATGGTTTTTAGAATGATTATCATTTCTAGTCATTGAAAGATTGATGTTTTGCTTTTGTATCTCTTGTTTCACTTCCACTTCTAAACCATGATTTTTTGGAGTTAACTTTCTCAACCCTTATCCAGAATCTTCCCCCATGTCAATAATTCTGAAAGTAAATTTAATACTTCTAATTTTGGGCAGAAAGTTGACCAGTCGTTGGAGAGGGATAGCTACCAAATCTCTTCCATTTGTGCCAAATGACGTGTTTTTCCATTTGTTTTTCCCCCTTAAGGATGGATAAAATATTTTTAAATTATATAATTTACGTTGATAGATTATTGATCATTAAATCTTTACTAGTTGTTTTTTCTTTAATTACTCGTATGTAAATAGTTTTTTAATATCGCTTAGAATCAATGAACATCAAGAAATAGGAAATTTGGAGAATGAGAAAATCACTACATTAGTTAATACTTGTGTTATTGTTTCTCACATGCATTTAGGTACAATGATGACGAGTATGATCGCCTCTGGCGGCTTTTCAACCTCAACGATTCAGTTTCAATTAGCACCGAAACAAATATTGATATCGAGGGCAATGATGATCCCTACCGTCTACCAGTCGAAGTCTTGAGAACAGCTGTTCAGCCTCGATATGGCCTTAATTCGTTGAGCTACAACTATACATCACCGTTTACAGAGAATTTCACACCTGAGTTTCGTGTCTACTTTCACTTCGCTGAAATTGAGCAGATTGCACAAGGCAAATTACGAGAATTCACCATTACTTTGAATGGCTTAGATTATGGGCCCTTTACCCTTGAATACTTGAAGCCATTGACCATAGGTCCGTATACATCACAAGTTCAAGAAGATCAAGTTAGGTTTTCTATTGAGGCAACGTTGCGGTCTGACCTTCCACCTATCCTAAATGCCTTTGAGATCTTCGTACTATGGCCACTCCCTCATTTTCCGACAAACCAAGCAGACGGTATGTTTTCTATTTCAATTCTGTTGAATGCTATAATAATCGTCATTAATGAATTGCTAGACTACTGGATTGAAGGATTTTTACGTTTTAATCCCTCTGATCCCTCGAGCTAGGGCCTGAATTATGCAAATTACTTGGTGATTGTCTTGCTAGTACAACGAGGGCTGGCCTTGTCTTTCCCTTTCTTTGTTTTTTTGAAAGAGGTTTCCTCCACTGTGATTTGGTGTTTTAGTTGTTTTAGATAATATGAAATAGTAGGTTTAAGAAAAATTATAATATGTTGTTTTTTCTTAACTCAGTGATGCAAATGGAAATTAAAGACAAGTACTAAATAAAAAACACAAAAATTATTTATGGGCCAAAGGGACTACAAACATGAACCTCAAATTCACAAATTTATTTTCTAATAATAATAATAATAATAAAGTCTTTTTTTAGAAGTTTTATAAGTTTTAAATAGGTCATAAATCTTATTTTATGTAAGAAACAAAAACAAAAACATGAAATTATAAAGAAAAGAAGCATCAAAATAAAATAAAAAATTCAAAAATAAAAAAAAATCACAAAAACTAGTGGAACTAGAATCCTGAGATGAGATTTGCAGACTCTAAAGATTTAACAGTTCACATAGCAATACAGAAACAACTTCAAAGAAAAACAACAATCAAAATCTTTTTTAAAAATTTGACTATAATGTAATATTTGGATTAAAAATTATAAATTTTTTAAATTGTTATTTTAGTTTAGTATTGCATATTTGTTTTTGAACTTAGACATGTTCAATTAATTTATAAATATATTTTCTAGGTTATATATATAATCTATATTAAATAGATTCTTATCTAGATATAACAAAATATAAAACGCACCACACCATACCATAAAAACTAAAAGAGCTTAAACCTTCTAGTATAGTATTATTGAAGAATAAAAACCACTGACTTCCATATCAAAGTTTATATAATTTGATGTAAGGCCTTTTTGTATCCGAATGTTGTGGGATTTGATTTTTCAAAGATATCCAACCTAAATTTGATGTAAGGCCTTTTTGTATCCGACCTAATCTTAGATATTTTATGTTTATTTTTTTTATCAAGATTATATAGTTATTTATTGGATATCATCGAATAATTTAAATTTCTAAAGTGGTCTTTAATATGGCATGAAAGTTTCAATGATCAATGGTTGATTTTGAATATCATTATTTTGATTCTTCTAATTAAATTAAAAATAAATTAGCACATAATAACTTGGCAAATTTAAGAAAGACTTTCTATGTTCTAGAACAATTTTTTATATATATAATAATCAACAAATTTATTAAAACACATTCTAGCCATTTACAGGATGGCTATCATGAAAAGTTAAAGTTTTATATAAAGAATACCTAAAAACAAAAGACCTAGGAACAAAATATTGTCCGACTACAACAAAAACATTCGACAAGCTCTTTTGAAGTTAATTTGTCCAATGATAAGGGCAGTTGGATTATCACCAACAAGATCCTAGCTAACATGTTTGAGTCTGTTGAAAAGAATATTTGGATGAACTTCATAGATGCCATGAATGAAACCAATTAGCCTATAATCTGAAAATTCAATTGGAATCTTATAAAATCATACAAATGATAAAGCCTAATGGCTAATTAAGATAGTTTTTCTTTTTTATATTCATCATAAAAAATAATCCTCATCACAAAAAAGCGAGCTCGAGACCTTTTTGGTTATATAGGCCTTTACCTAGTATATAGCGATTCTATCTTATAATCTAAAGCTATGCACTTCTCACCCTTTTTAACCTAAATTATCATATATAGTTGATGCAATCATGGTCATCAAGAAAGCATACAAAATAGATCGAGTTGACTGGCAAGGAGATCCATGTTTGCCAATTACTGCATGGACTGGTTTGAAGTGCAACAATGACAATCCTCCAAGGATCACCTCGCTGTGAGTTCCCTCTTAAATTTTGTATAATTATAAGAATATTCTCTGAAAGTTATTTTTGAAGAACATCCACATAGATACGACATTCAATATCTCAATGTCTTACTCTTTTACAATTAACTATGAGCAGGAATCTAAGTTCAAGTCAATTATCAGGGAATATAGATGTTTCACTCTTGAGCCTCACAACAATCCAATCCTTGTAAGTGTTAATAACCAAGTTATAACAGGTTTTAATACTAATAAAATACCCTGGAAATGGCTACTAGATATCTAGCACTGGAATGACAGTCATTGCTAGAATTTCTAACCGACTTCAGACATTCATCATTCTATTTGAAGAGAACTATTGTTTATTGGTTTGAGACCCTTGAAATTAGAGGGCACCTCAGTGCTATAATGAGACATTGTCTTATGGAAGTCTGAAGGTGATGTTACGAATAATCCATATGGAAATTAGCTAGAGGTGTATAGAAGGCTCATGCACCTTATAAGCTTGAGGCATAACCTCTCTCCCTATATGCATCTTTTCTGGACAAAATCCTACAAGCCAACGATAGGGATTCTGGCTCCACAAAGGTTGAAAATATGGGTGCCCGTACTTCAGATCAGTGGAGGAACAACCTCTATTTTATCCCAACTATTACGTATTCTTTTCATCTATTTCTTTACAAAATGTGATTGTTTGTTATTTTTTTCACATTTTCTTTCAGGGATTTATCAAACAATGAATTGACAGGGACAGTGCCAGAAGCTTTTGCGCAACTGCCAAATCTTACGATCCTGTAAGTGAACATGCTCTGGTATTTACCATAAGAAGTTTTTACAAAGATTACCATGGTGAATGGTGACTCTTTTTTTTCCTATTTGCAGATATTTGAGTAGGAATAAACTCACAGGTGCAGTTCCCTATAGTCTTAAGGAAAAGTCTAACAATGGACAGTTGCAGCTGAGGTTTGGTTATCATCTTTAACTATTATAACTTATCTTCATGTTAATTAAACAATCATTCTACTCCTTTGGTTCTTCTCTAACTTCTTTTCTTACATATGGAGAGAACATTGTTTTAATTTTTCATAAATTGAAATTAAATGTTAAGGAACGAAAAGGAGTCTGAAAATAGATTATACATATCCATTTTCTTTGCATGTTAGTACGAATTTAAAGAATTAAGTAACTGATACAATTCTTCGGTATATTTCATAGTGATCTTGTTAACTTTCTAAAGCTAACCATGATCACTCTGATTGGGTTATTTGTTACTGTATATAATCATTGATTCTCAGTTACATCTGACACTATTTTACTTCATGCAAGTTTGGATGGAAATCCGGACTTATGCAAGATGGATACATGTGAAAAGAAGCAAGGAAGTTTTCCTGTTCCAGTTATTGCATCTGTCATATCAGTTTCGGTGCTACTTCTCCTTGGCATTATAACTATCTTCTGGAGGTTGAAAAGAGGTGAATTCTTTCTCTTTCACTTATCTTCTTTGTATTCGTTCCTCTCTTTTAAGTGATGTTAACTAAATCCTAGAATAACATAGAGTAATTTTGGTTTAGAAGATACTTTGTGTTTTCTGTAAAATCATTGATGATCTATACATTCGATGGCTTACATTTATGATCATACACTGTCTTTAACGTAAAAGCCTCATAGAATATTATTCTCTGAGTCTATCTTACATGTAAGAACTTTAGTTTTTCCATTATATATATATATGTATGCACCCAACAACTTTTATATTATTTATCATATGATAATTCTAATCTGGATACCACCCCAATACCTCATTTCCTTCCTGCAACTTAGCAGATGAGAATACGATTCAGCATGAGATCAGTGAGCAATAACATAGTTTTGACATGTAAATATGATGACATCTATAGTTTCACACTTTAGTATCTCTGTTAAAATATTGGAATATTTATCGCTTTATCAAAAAAAAAATGAAATTTTCCTTTGCAGGGAGATTGAATGTGTTATTATCTTCATCGGTGGGCTTATCCTTGTCACTGAAATCAAAGAATCAACAATTTACATACACTGAAATAGTTAGCATTACCAATAATTTCCAAACCATTATTGGAGAAGGAGGATTTGGAAAAGTATATCTTGGAAACCTGTAAGATGGTCGTCAAGTTGCTGTCAAGTTGTTATCTCAATCCTCAAGGCAAGGTTATAAAGAATTTCTAGCGGAGGTAACAAATTAGTTAGATTTCTCCTTTCCTGTAGAGGACAAGAGAGGTGCACCAAATATTTTCTTTCAGCTATCACAGAGTAGTGTTTTCAAATGCAGGTCAAACTGTTGATTATTGTTCATCACAGAAACTTGGTGTCCCTCGTTGGTTATTGTAATGAGCAAGAAAATATGGCACTTGTTTATGAATACATGGCAAATGGGAACTTGAAGGATCAATTGTTAGGTATTTATAGAATTACTCTCAGAAATATAGAATTATTCAATTTTTTTGGAACACAAACTAGTTTATAGATAGGTATTTATATGAATTTATTATTGTTAGGGTATAATATAAAGTATATGTTAAGATATTACCTAGTAATTTAAACTTTTAGATTTTGACGTGGTATCAAAATCTTGATAATAAAACGGTCACGAATTCAAATCTCACCATTCTTATTTTATTTGATAAAATTTTAAAAAAAAAAAGATAATATAGATCTATGCAAGTAGAATATGTTAAAAAATAATTTAAATTATATCTCAGAATTTCACTTAAAAATTTAAATTTTTAGGTTAAGATAATTTTTTTACAATTATCTAGTACTATTAATGAACTTGTATGTTTAATGAAACGTAATTCCTGTTGTATTCATCACATTGCAAAGTTTATTGTTTAATTTATAATATTAGTGTGTTTTTGTGGCTTCAGAAAATAGCACAAATATGTTGAATTGGAGGGCAAGGCTGCAAATTGCAGTAGACGCAGCACAAGGTCTGACTCCAGTGCCTGGGTCATTTTTTCTTCATTTTTGTTCTGCAAACTTTGTTGGATTAACTGGCATTATCGAACTCGCAGGTTTGGAATATCTGCATAATGGTTGCAGGCCGCCAATAATCCATAGAGATTTGAAATCATCCAACATCTTATTAACTGAAAACCTTCAAGCCAAGATTGCTGATTTCGGGCTGTCCAAAGCCTTCGCAACCGAAGGAGATTCGCATGTCATAACTGTTCCTGCAGGCACACCCGGATACATTGATCCCGAGTACGTATTCAAACTTAATGTTAATCTTCTCTCACAGAGTTTGTTCTCCTAGAATAATTATCATTATATTCTGTATGCAGATTTCGAGCATCAGGAAACTTAAATAAGAAAAGTGATGTTTACAGCTTCGGTATTCTTCTGTGTGAGCTATTAACTGGTCAACCGCCTTTAATAAGGGGCCATCAGGGCCACACTCACATACTTCAATGGGTGAGTCCTTTAGTTGAAAGAGGGGATATCCAGAGCATTATCGATTCAAGGCTGCAAGGTGAATTCAGCACTAATTGTGCTTGGAAAGCTCTGGAGATAGCACTGTCCTGCGTACCCCCGACTTCAACACAAAGACCGGACATGAGTGATATTTTGGGAGAGCTAAAGGAATGTCTGGCCATGGAGATGTCATCTGAATTAAGCATGCGCGGTTCCGTTGAAATGAGCTTGGTGCTTGGCACAGATTTGGCTCCAAATCTTAGGTAATTAATAAACAACAACGGTTTGTTTGTTGTTAAAACCGCTACAGCTTGAACGGAATTATATATACATCAAACATTATTATAGTATAGATTTACCCTCGACATCCTTCCTTAAACCTATCTCTAGATAAGTCCTAGCAAAGCTCTTAATTTGCTAAAATCTACTCATTTCAAAACCTTTGTAAGAATATACATGCAACTTGATTAATGAACTTCACATAACTTAGTCACACCTCTTTTTTTCTTATGCACTCTCTAATAGAGGGATATCCGCTGTTTGCATGCTCATTTCTCTTATAAAGTTGGTTTTCTTTTTTTTCTTTCCAAAATAATTGTAGACTTATTTTAAACAAAAATCTCTATGCTTTTGTTATGACACATGTGCATTATCTCTAAAATTCTCTTTAACTACACATAAATATAAAAAATCATTTTTATAAGTTAAAGAATTAATTCAATCTAAAATCTTAAATTAATTGATGAGATTTTAAGATATAATTTATATTATTTTCTTATACATCATCTTAAGTAAAAGCATTTTAAACATGAAACGTATGTAAACTCATATTTGCTTGTGTTTTATGTTTTATCAAATAAATAAAAATAGTGAAATTCAAACTTATAATTACTTAGTCATTAAAGCTATTAAATAAATTCAACCAAAAATATTATGCTATTAAATAAAATTTTAAAATTTAATTTATACTATTCTCTTCTAACACCACATATATTATTTGTCGTACCCTCGCAGAAGCTCGACATCGAGGCGACCCTTCTTGGTAGCAGGGAATAGATTTTAGGGTCTTTGTTTTGTGAAAAGGAAGTCGCCACTTAGTATTATGATTACTAGAAAACCTAAGTGATCTTTTAAATATTCTAAGGCAAGGGACTGATTGTGTAAAGGGAAGGATTTAACACCCCTAGTACGCCCTACCTAAAGTAAGTTGCTTGGTATTTGGTTTGCCTTCTAATTGCTATAGTATTGATGTTCTTTAATCCTATCAGTTTTTTAAGATAATTTTGTTAAGATGTGTCGCACGTGTGCAGCATCGCAACGAGTTTTTCACTTTTATCTGGAAATGTATAATATCTATCTGGCAAATATAGGGGGACAAGAAAATCTAGTATTTTGTTGGTGGAAAATGGAATGGGAGTCGTCACCTAGTGTTTTGGTCACTAGGAACCCTAACTGGTCTTAAAGATCGAGTACGAGAACTGATTGCGTAAAGGAAAGGTATTAGCACTCCAAAAACATCTTACCTAAGATAAGCTGTATTGTTTATTTTTCTAATAAAATTCAAGGTCTCGTTATGTTTCCTAGTTATTGATATGGTTCAAGAAAAGTCCTCTTCAGTAAGAAGATCCTTATTTTATTGGGTAACAAAAGAATTTAATATCTGGAATACGTGTTATGTATAAGATCGTAACCCCATATATTAAAAGAAAACAAAATATTTTTTTGAAATTTTTGAAATATTGGCGTAGTTCTCATGTTTTGAATAAACTGGTTATTAAAGTCAAAATGCATGTTAATACATGTATTGTTTTGAAAATTTTTTTGTTGTATGAAAATATAATGTGATGATTTTATATATATATATATATATATATATTGGAGAGACTAGGCCGTATGTATGAAAACAAAATTATTATTTTTTTATGACTTCATAGGTTTATTTTTTCTTATATTATTAAGGGATAATGACATGTGTTGCTACATGACGTCGGGCAACGGCTCCACTCCTTTTTTGTTTGTTTTTTTTAAAACAAAAAAAGAATTTATTTTTTATTTGATTGGGGAAATAAAGATTTTTATTGGAGTCGTCATCTAGTAATTTGAGGGAACTAGAAACCCAAAATTAGACACTGGTCCTAGAGATTCGGGTACTGGTTTAGTTATAATTAAGACAAGGTAGACACCACCCTTAAAACATCCTTTCAGAGAAAGGTTACCTTTACTTGTGTGTTTTTCTCATTTGATTCAAATGCTATTATATTTTGAACTTATTTGTAATTTTTTTTAACATGGTTAGCATCGGTCCCTAAAAATAGAAGACACATTAAAAATGTCATCAGTCCCTAAAATTAGGAGACTTTGTCTAAAATGTTGACGTTTATCCCTAAAAAGGAGAGTTACGTCTGATTTATCAAAATAAATAATAATGGACATAATCTATATTTGGTATTTAATTTTTAATTTTTGTTTTACATCGGTCCTTTTCTGTAAAATAAAAGAGACGTATCGATAAATAATATTTCTTTTATTAAAAAAAAATCATTTTTATATCATTGACAAATAGATATATTAATTCTTAAAAATTGAATTTTTGACCCATGAAAACTGATATGATAAAATGGGTGTTGAATCCGCATCGTTATTTATTTTTGTTTTTTTCACATGCAAAAGTTTACAAGTATTTATATATAAAAATATCAAAAAATACCATAAAATATCACAGAAAATTACCTGAGTACCCCTGTAGTGGAAAAAGACTGAAATACCCTCGGATTTGTCGAAAATTTACAAAAATGCCACTTGCGGCGCGTGTCGCTCACGCGCGGTTACTGTTGACGGCGGTGAAATTTTTCGGTGAGATTCCAGCCAAAAGATGATCGATTATGGTAGATCTGAGGACACGGATTCTGATGGTGGTGGTCTCGTTGGCATTTGATGGCTGAGGAGGGAGAATCGACGACTTGAATGTCGATTAGCCGATGGCGGTCGCGGCATTTTTCCGGCCCAAATAGCCGGTTAAAAAGTGTAAAAAGTCTGGTTTTTTGCTTCGGAGGAGACGATGCACGTTTCTGTGGTGGTTTCACTGCTTGAAACGGCCGGAAATGGGAGATCAGCGGAGAGAGAGGGAATCGCCGGCGAGAGGAGAGAGAAGCTCTCGGTTGTGCTACGATGTGGACGAGTATATGCTGCGTTCGTGCGTCTGAAGCCTGTGAACTGTTGGATCTCGGATGAAACGATCCTGCGGGTGTGATTGGTTTGATCTTCAAGTTGATCGGCGGTCAGGATTGCATGGTCAACGTTCGGGTGTGACACGGCGTACAGAGTGCTGGTTATACCTGATGACGTGGTGCCAGCGTATCTAGTGAAGATTATTGGAAAGGCTGAGATTGATTTGGGTTTTAATCTGGTGTGGTAAAGCGTATTGTATACTCAGATCTATTAGATAACGGTTAGGATATTTTTGATATGTTTCAAATTTTTTTAAAAAAAGTTTAATATGTACAGAAAAAGTATAAAAAAAAATAGTGATCAATTCAGAATTGAAATTGAGAATGAATTTTTTTATTTTTCTCCTCTTTCTGTCTTGATTTCATTGAGTATTTATAGCCAATGAAATCAGACAACAAATCCCGTGATTATTTTCATAATCACGGGATTGTTAAAATTTTCAACTGCACCGATTAGTATTTGTTTTATTATATATAATAATACTAAATAATAATAATAATATTTATTTATAGAGGTAAAAATTAAAAAATCAAATCAGTATTATAAAAAAAAAATTTTCAGCTAAAATTCAATTTTAAATTACAAAAAAAATCTTTATACTACTGTTATCAATTCGATGGACCGAGTTTTTTGATAAAAAATACCAGTTTTGATAAAAAATAATCTGAAACTCATTTTTTTATCGCGGTCGACATGATGGGACCCGTATTAACCCGGTGGACTTGGTTTTGACTGAAAATAACAGTTTTGACCCGAAACAACTCACAACTCATTTTTATCCCAGTCGACATGGTGGGTCCTGTATTGACCCGGTAGACTCGGTTTTGACCGAAAACAACAGTTTTGACCCAAAACAACCTGGAACTCATTTTTCAATCCGGTCGACATGGTGGGACCTGTATTGACCCGGTAGACTCGGTTTTGACCGAAAATGACGGTTTTGACCCGAAACAGCCTGAAACTCATTTTTCATCCCCGGTCTACATGGTGGGACCCGTATCGACCCAGTAGACTTAGTTTTGACCGAAAATGACGGTTTTGATCCGAAACAGCCCGAAACTTATTTTTCTTCCCGGTCGACATAGTTTAACCCGTAATGACCTAGTGGACTCGATTTTGGTAGAAAGATGCGGTTGACTCGAGAAAATATATTTTAAACTTTTTTTTCTTTTTTTTTCCTTTTTTATATTTATTATATTTTTTCATGAATAATAAGATAAAATAACATTCAAAATTTTTTAGTGAATCCAAAATTGGGTTACAACAATATGTTATTCCTAAAAAAATATTTTTGATATTTACCACTTGGGGTTTTTTCATCTAAATATTAACAATGAACAATGATGAATTATTTTTAATAATATTTTGAATATTAACCCCTTTGGGATTTATTTATCCAAACATTTGAAGTGAATAATAACAAATTATTCCCAATAATATTTTGGATATTAACCCCTTTGGGGTTTCTTTATCCAAACATTAATAATGAATAATAACAAATTATTTCTAATACCCTTTTAGATTTCTTTATCCGAACATTAATAATAAATAATAACAAATTATTCCTAATAATATTTTGAATATTTATTCCATTTAGGATTTATTTATCCAAACACAAATAGTGAATAAAAACAAATTCTTAAAAATAAGATTTTTATATTTTTGGAATATTGGTCAACACCCTTTGAAATTTACAAATATTTTGTAAAATTTAAGATGCAAGAAAATAATTTTTGTGTTTAAAAAATCCATGCTAAAATATATTTTTTGAAATATCAAATATTTGATTTAAAAAAAAATTTATATTAGTATATTAACTGTATACAACATACATGGAAAATTTTATGTTTTGTGAAAACACAAACAGACACATTTAAATCTAAGTATCACAACTAAACAAAGAAGCCGTACACATCTAAATTTCAAAATTCATTAGAAGCTTAAAACAATTCAAATCAAGCAAAGCCTGATATAGCAACTTAAAATTGAATCCTGAATATAAGTCTGTCCGTTAGTCTTAAAAAAGAAACACCTATCTGTATGCGAAAAAAACAAAATTTGAACTCAAAGCCTTTCACAAAAATAGAAACAGCAACCAGGTCTAGCGCCTATCATCTTTTACTAATCTCTGACGCTGCCATGGTAGTTTCATGCAAGAAGCAAGAAACCGGGGAAGCATGCCTCTGTACCCCGTATATTCAAAACTAAACTAGATAATCAAAAGCAAACTGGCCTACTGAATCACCTTCAAAGAAAGAAAGAAAGAAACGACCACCCAAAACTGCCTAAAAGACACCCCTCAATTGCAAAGGAACCCCCCTTGCGTTTTTTCTTTATGGATAAGCTAAATCTATGTGGAAGGCATTTCTAATACACCTCCCTGTCAAAAAGGCACTTAGCCGAGGAGGGGTAGGATGGTGAAGGCCCTTAAAACTCATGGTTCCTTGCGGCAAAAGAACCAGAGAAGAAGTACGCAGCTTTAACATAAGCAAAAGGAAACCAACTCAGAGCCATGGATGGAATAATGGGTAAACATACCACCTTTTGTCCCAACAGAAAACAAACGTCTAGAGCACAGGAACAATCAGTTCTGGAGCATAACAAAAAACATATGCACAGGTTTGTATATAGCAGGAAAAACAGGGGGGTCGCAAAACTTACAACTGCATATTGCTAGCAAAAAAGGAGAACAAACCGATGGGCAGTCCCTCACAACAATAGAGCAAAAAAACGCAGCTCTAACATAAAGTAATCTAGACTCAAACTTCTGGGAGTAACAATGAGAAATCATACAACTTTGTTGCTAAGATAGAAGATAACATCCCGAAATAGACGCAGAAACAGATTCTGAAAGGAAACCAAAAACCAAGCAAGCAGCTTTACATATGTTAAAGAAACGCAAGTCCAAACTCATACCTGCGGATCCAGCATAAAATGAATATGCAGCTGATAGCAAAGCTTCCGCCTTTTCGCTTCTAATGACCCGAAGCAAGCCTTCCTCTTTTTCTGCCGTTGGGAGCTTTTCAAAAACCTCTTAGAGTCTTTGTAAGCCCCGGTTCGACAAAGCAGGATAGACTCAAGGTAATCTCCTCCCGTTCTCAATGACTTTCAGCTTCTCTAACCTCCTCTTCGCTCTCTCGGTTTTTCCTCTTTTCTTTCTCTTCTTTGTTCTCTCTGTTTTAAACTGGTTCCCTCTCTTTAACTCTCTGTCTTAAAACTCTCTTTGTCTCCCTCCACTTTTCTGTTTTTTCTCCACCCTCAAAAATACCTAACAGCCTGCTTATATAGCCAAGCAAAAAACTGGAGACCTCTCTCATGCCCTCTCATCTCAGTCGTATGTATTAGGGATGAAATCCCAGCCCTTCGATGGTTTGAGGCTTCCTCCCGTGTCTTCTTCCACGGCTGGCATAGAGGAGGTGCAAAAACCGTTTCCCTTGGATTGGAGCTCTGAGTTGCAGCTGCACATTTGGCGTGAAAAGGGGAGCTGTCCTGTACATGCCAGGTTGTAGAGGGAAGGACGAGAGGTTTCAAAAAATTAGCAGGGAATGGTTGCAGCGGAGCAAAGGAAGGGCAGACGGGGGTACAGTGCCATGCTAATTAAATTTCCAGCGAAGGGGTTGTTCTCATACGGCACCGTTTAACTATAGAGGATTAATGAAAAGGACAGACGGTGTCGTTTTTTTGTTACAGCAGAAATGCAACCCCTCATGGCAGAATTTCCATTTCCGGATCCTATCCCCGTTTTCCATTTCTCCACAACCCAGCCAAGTTTCTTTTCCATTTATATCTGCCAGTAACTCCCCTGTTTCAGTCTTTTTTTCAATTCAGTCCTGCAGAGCTGGTGGGCCAAAACTTTCCTGCGGCATAATTTTTACTTAATTCAAAAATGAACATCTTATGCTTTTTATATTAAAATTAAACGATTTAAAAATTAAAATTTATATATGCATTTAGGACTATAACTTTCACAAAGGATTAAGGTGAGATAAAATCATATTACAAAACAAAATCAGGTCGCAATCTGGTTAGTAAAAAATGATCTCCTCATCTAATTTAAAAACTAATGAATGTCGAGCATCCCGACATGACTAAGAGTATAACCTAAAAATAACAACCAACAAAAGCAAGACAAAAACATAGTTTTTAGTGCAAAACTCAGGTCAGAATCTTGCTCACAACATCATTCTCTACTAATAGGAATATCTTGAGCTCCTAATATCAAAATCAAACAATTCAAAAATTCAAATTTATCTATGCGTCTAGAACTATGACTTTGATGAAGAATTCAAAGTGAGATAAAATTATTTTAAAGAATAAAATCTAGCTACAATCGGGTTGGTCAAAAAGGGTCTCCTGATATAAATTTAGGAAACTGACAATGTCAAGCATCCCAATTCGACTGAGAGTCTACCATAAGAACAATGAGCTTTAGGACCCAAGTAGGGTGTAGGTCCATTCTTCAACATGTCATGAGTGACAGAAATTAACTAGGATGGTCAAATATTGCATGAAACCAAATTAGAATCAGGGCCTAAGTTGGAACAAAAAATTACAACAGCAGCAAAATCAGGTTTTTTAGTGCCACTTCTGAGGGATTTATTCAACCTTAAAGACCATATAAAAAAATAATGAATTTAGTATTATAAAGACTTTTAATTAGAATTCAGAATAGTTTTAATCCAAGGGGTTGTGCACCAAGAAGACGATTCGAGAACAGTTCCTTCCCAGTTTGAGTTTCGATCTTCGAACTTTGTCTCAGACTCTTCTTATCTTAGCCAAGCACCAACTTTGTCTTAGTCTTTGTCGAAAGCTAGTCCCCATCCTCCTATCGGTCTTCTCCTATCTGGAAAGACTAAGAATCCTGACAATTTCAATAGCAGTGAGGAAGGATAAAGAGAGCAAAAGATGGCTAAAAAAGGGTTTTAAAAACAATTTTTTCTTCGTTGCTTTTGTCAATTTCCCAACAACCTTGAACTAAACTCCTGCCTTTGATTTAAAAGGGATATCTCCATTAGCATGTATGGCTTAAAAAATGGGTAACAACATTATTTTTTATCACAAGTAGAAAGAGTCAAGTAAACAATGTCACATAACCATCACACCACTCTTAGCTGACAAATAAACCACCACAACCCATACCAACCCATTGATGACCGGCCTTTTCTTCCCTCTAAATCCACCATTAGTGATCATCAGCATACCCGATCCACTCTAAAATAAATCATCATCTTAGTACCATAATCATAACCTTTACTCACAAACATGATCCACACTTAAATAGACCAAATGGATTGATATGCTTTTGCTTCTTCCTAGTTTAGTCTCCAAACACTAACCCCACAACAAACCCAACTCGAATCATTAAAACAACCTCCTTCTTCATCATGACAGCCCATATAGATTATCCTAATGCATATAAAGAAAGAGAGAGAGAGAGAAGAAAAAGTTGTAAAGAAAAATAAACACGACAGTTATAAACACCTTGTTAACTAGTGAAGGTGTGAATTATCATTAGTAGCAATAGGTGGAAAGAGATTAAAAAGCTTATAAGCCACCACTATTCCACCCATTTCTAGTACCATTCTAAGGTTAAAAATTTCTTTTTCATTCCTATTTTATTAGTTAAACCTATTTCCACAAGTTTTTTTTTAATATTAAAAGTACTAAGGTACATATTATTGTGTGGCAATATTATTGTATAATTCCGCTAAGAAAATTATTTTCCAAGAAAGAATCTGGTTGGAAATCAATATTCTCTGATGAGTTGGAAAAATCAAGCATCTTTTATTGGTGGGAGAAACCACTGGTGGTGGTTTTGGAACACTCAGAGGAGATAAAACACACGATTTTATTTCAAAAACAATAATCTTACAAAATACAAACACAAACTCTTAATACACACCTTTTCTTTCTCTCTAATGTTTCTCTCTTGTCTTTCCCACACATAATAGCATAATCTTAACAGCCTATTTATACACAAGTTGATAATAGGTGGTTGCAAGTGGTGGTGGTTGATAGTAGGTGTTTATAGGTGATGGTTGGTGGTTGATTAAGTTTACCATAACAAATTCTCCCTTTAAACTCAATCAAGGGATGTCATGTCAAGCATGAACTTCAATCTGATAAATATTTCTTTCTTTAATGGCTTAGTAAAGATATCTGCAACTTGATCATTTTTTTTCGTAGGATATAAGTTCAACTTTTTTATTCTTCACATGCTCTCAGATAAAATGATGATGTGCATTGATATGTTAACTTATTTCATGATACACTGGATTTTTGGCTAATGCAATCGTTGATCAATTATCAATATAAATCTTCGTGGGACTTTCTTGAGGAAATCCCAAAAACTTCAGCATATTCTTTAACCATATTAAATGGTATACAATTGAATTGGCAGTAACATACTAAGCTTCATAGCTTGATAACGTTACTATCCAGATGTGCTTTTCCTTTTATCCAGATCTCTACCCTAATCACTATCCGAGTAGCCAACAAAATTGAAGTTTTTACTTAAGGTATAAAACATACCTTCATTTATTGTTCCTTTGATGTAACAAAGAATTCTTTTAGTTGCATTCAAGTGAGACTGGTCTTGTCTTCATATATCTGTTGATAAGTTTGACTCCATAGCGTATATCCAGTCTGGTACATGTCAAGTACCTTAAGCTTCCTACTAAGCTTTTAAAGTAAGTTGGATCAACATTTCCAACTTTACACTTCCTTAATTCTACTCCATTCTCGACTGGAATTGATACCGAATTGCAGCTTTTCATCTTGAATCTTTTAATAATATCTTTGGTGTAACCACTTTGGGATACAAAAATCCTTTCTTCTTTCTGCGTTATTTTTAAGCCAAGAAAATGTGTCATTAGACCAATGTTTGTCATCTCAAACTCATGTACCATGCTTTTTTGAAGTCTTCAAACATGGTAGGATTGTCACTAATGAATATTAAGTCATCAATATATAGGCACGCTTCTAGGTATCATTCTTTTCAATGGCATGTATTTCTTCATTTATTATTTCTATCCACTTCTCTTCTATGATAGCTTCATTGAAGCTAAATAGGTCACTATCTATAAAGAAACAAAATAGAGTTGTATCTTTCATGACTAAAGTGGCATCGTACAACTTTTCTACATTTCTTATCCTTCTTGGTACTTCTAATGAGGATGGTGATGGTGGTGTTGATGATGATTCTGGTGTGTTTCTCTTGCTGAATATAGGGACTTTATGGCTCATCTACTAGTAACATCGGACCTTCTACAAGTACTATTAGTACTTCCACTTCATCTTCAAGGATTAAATCAATACTGATCCATTTTACTTCTTCTTGATCATCATTCCACTGCCAAGATATATCTTCTTCAAAGATAACATTCTACTCATGATCACTTTTTTTGTGATGGGATTATACAGCTTGTATCCCATCCTTTTATCACCATATCCAACAAAGATGTATTTCTTGCTTTTATCATTGAGTTCGGTCCTTTTTGCATCTGGAATCTTTGTATATGCCACACAATCAAAAACTCGAAGATGAGCAACATTTAGTTTGTGACCACTTCATACTTCTTTTAGAGTGATAGCTTGCAAACTTCTGGTTAGGTAGCGATTTAGTAGATACACTACATATGATACAACTTCAGCTCGGTATTGTTTGGGCAACTTTTTTGCTTTGAGTAGACCTCTTGCCATATCAAGAATCATTCGATTCTTTCTCTCAGCTACACCATTCAGCTATAGTGTATAAGCTGGTGTTGTCTAATATCTAATACCTTATTGTGTACAAAAGGCTTCAAAGTTATTTGTTGTATATACTCCACTTTGATAAGATCTCATCGTTCTGATCTTAGAGCCACTTTGCTTCTCAACAATTGCTTTAAAATCTTTAAAACAATTAAATACTTCTGACTTCCTCTTTAGAAAGTATACCTATGTCTTTCTGTTAAAATCATTAATAAAAGTAAGGAAGTACCTATTTTATCCAATTGACATAGGCTTTATGGGACCACACACATTTGTGTGTACTAACTCTAGTGGCTTATTTGCTTTCCAGTTGATTTCTTTTGCAAAATTAGATCTGTGATGTTTGTTGAGGACACAACTCTCATAGACTTCATCTAGATGATCAATATGAGGCATAACTTTAACCATCTTCTTACTTTCTAGCATCTTCAAACTTGTGAAATTCAGATGTTCAAGCCTTAAGTGCTAGAGCCACTCTTCATTGTTGGTGATGACACTCAAACATTTTGCGGCAGTATATTGGATGTTTATAGGAAACATTCTATTCTTAAACATCTTCACATGGACAATTAATCTTCCATTGTAATCTTTAATTATTATATTATAGTTCTTCATAAGAAGAGTGTAACCTTTTTCCAGAAATTGGCTTATACTCAGCAAGTTATGCTTAATGACTAGAACATAATAAACATTTACAATATAGTTATAATCGTCATTCTTCAAATAAATTAAGATGTTGCCTCTTTCTTTCACTGGAACTTTGGAGGTGTCTCTAAAAATGACTTGACCTTTTATAGTTTCATCTAGATCTTCAAATAGATCTCGTTGACTATTCATATGTTGCTAGCTCTTGAATCCAAATACTATATATTCTCCTGATTCTCACCTATTTCTTATTGGACTAATAATGCAGCTGGTCCTTTGATGATGACATCCTCCTCTATATAGTTGGCTTGTTCATGTACCTCTAATGGAGCTTTCCTTTGATATTCAATAGTATAGTGTCCAAATTAATTACAACCATAATACTGGATATTTCTCTTGTCACAATTATTGTAATCACCTCCTTTTCCTTTAAGAGTAAATGTTTGTTATCACCGGCCTTCTCTAGTGGTGTTTCTACCTCCTCTTCCTCTAAATCTTGTATTCCAAGATCCTCTTCCTTGAAATTGCTGAAACCCTTTTCGTCTTTGTTGACTCCTTTTTTGAGTGATATATCCACTTGGTGAAATCTTTCTACCCTTCTTGAGACACAACTTTGATTTATCACAAATATGGCTTCATTAAGGTTTTGATAAATTATAGTCTTTTCTTTGTTGTCTTTCTTTCTATAATCTCTATACACTCTTATGAACCAAGAAATGTCTTCAATCTGATACACCAATTATCATAGTTATCTTTGGTTAGATTTGGGATGAGTACTAGTGCATTTTCTGTAGTCATTTCGCTCTTTAAATGACTATATCACTTTTTGAAAGTTGAATTTGGAGAAACGCATACTATAAATAGATCTGAAATGCTCAAAACAATAGGGAACCAATTTGACATGACTGAAAATAGGTCAAAACAGGCTGAACCGGTCAGGAAATCGATTCTGGACATCGGCGGTTCACTGGGGTTGAACTGGGAATATTCTGGGGAATATTCTATGTAGCTCAATTGTGGCTGCAGCTTGGCATAGGCTTGTACGACTCAGCTGGAGTTGGCTTGTACGGCTCGGCTGGAGCTCAGCTTAAGCGGCTTATACAGCTCGTCTCAGCTCAAATATGGTATGTGTGTGACTTAATCGTCGTGTACCTCTAGGCGCGTGGGCTATAGTGGCAGAAAGTTCAGGCGACGTGTGTGGGCTACTGTGAGCTTCGATAAAGCTGATTTTTACACCAATGAGTTCGTGCGGTTGAATACTACATGATGAAATGATCAAAAATTATTTTTGACAACTTTAAAAAATCAGATGTATCCCAAGAACGCCACTATTTTCTGATGAACGGGGCTCTGATATCCATTGTTGGTGGAAAAACCCACTAGTGGTGGCTTTGGAACGTTTAGAGGGGATAAAACACATAATTTTATTTCAAAAACAACAATCTTACAAAATACAAACACAAACTCTTAATACACACCCTCTCTTTCTCTATAGTATTTCTTTCTTGTTTTTCTCGCATATAGTAACATAACCTTAATAGTCGATTTATACATAAATTAAAAGATTGCAGGTGGTCGTTGTTGATAATAAATGGCTACAGATAGTGGTTGATAATTAATTAAGTTTACCACAATATCTTTGCTTTAAGTTCTGCCTACCAAACTTGAATCCTTCTTCTCTAAACAAGCTTCCAATTCCAAGGACTTCCTATGTACCCAAACACGCAATTATATTGTGTTTTTACTCTACTAGATTGTACTGGAGCCATTGTCTATGCTTCATCACGGGAACGGACAAATCTAAATCTGTCACTTGTGTAGTTTGCAATTGCAAAAAAAAATAAAAATACCTAGAATGATAGGAAAAGAAGATTTCACATTACGAAGGAAACATGATAAACTATAAGTAGCGGTGGCTTAACAAGGAAGCGATTGAATTTGCTAGGACACTCAAAGAATCAAAGAGATATTATATACGCATGCCAAAAAATAAAATAAAAAACCTCAAAATATAAAAACAAAAATAATTATTTAAAGTATTGAAGCGGATAAAAAGGTTCTAATTTTTATATATATATATATATTAAAAAAAAAATAAAGCATGCAGTGGAAAGCCTAGGAGTTGCACAATAAATTAGTTTGAGAAATAATTTAAGTCAAAAGATAAAATAAAGTTGAAATAGTAGGCTGGACTTAATAAATGTTTCCATATCAAAATAAGCTTGCACCTAATAAGTTTTATATTAGTTATGAAGTTTGGATTAGAAGAAAGATTAGACATGTTACACCAAAAATCCATACTGGTAAAAGAAATTAATTAAAAGACATGAGATAATATAGATGGATAATATAGATTAAGATAAATGTTTGGACCAGCTTATATATTTTTTAATTAATTTTATAAATTTTAAAATTAATAATTATATAAGTTTCTAATGATTTAAAATTCATTACATCACAACTAATAATTTTTATAAAATAAATTGATTACCTGATTTGATCTATATTAATTTCTTGGTACTTAACAGTGGAGGTGGCGATTTTATGTAGTTGTTGTTGCATCTGTTTGGAGATTATCCATGGTCTGAGTTTACGGGGATCCCATGTTATATATGCTGATTTTATTTTGGTGTTTGTTATAGGATTAAAAGGAGCCTCCACTTTTATTTATTGTACTTTTACTTATCCTTTAATTAGTATGTTTTTTTTTTTGTTTTTGCCAATCGCTTGATGACCATTTAATTAAATCTTCAATCATTATCCAAAAAGAAAAGAAGTTATCCATGACTTTTCCTATATAAACCAAGGCCGAAGGAAGAAATACGTAGCAATTTAACAAAAATAAAATTAACAAAAACAATTCTCTCATTCGATACCACGAGAGCCTAGAAAAATCTCTTAAAAAGTATATTTATTTAGCATTTTATTTTTTAATGGAAAAAATCTTATTTAAACAATCATATCTAATATATTATAATGGTAAGAAACTCTAAATTATTAGCAGAAATTTTATAGTATAAAACTGGTCATATAAAAATAAATATTTTTAATAATTTATCTATAATATTTCTAATCCTAATACTAATGAATATTTATATATGAATACTTTTAATTTTGTTGTTGGTAAATATTACGTAACTAAAAAAATATGATATTTCTTACTTTGGTGTTAGTGAATATACCGAAAAAATAAATTTAAAATAAAAAATATATTTTTTATATTTTTTTAATAAATACATCAAATACCATATTTGCATTTTACAATAAAAATTCACAAATCATATATACAGTAAAATACCGTAAAAAAATACAAAAGACCTTCAAATAAATTCTAAAGATCCATAATTGTTTTTGTGGAATTTTCTGATATTAGAAAGGAATTCTTTGATTAAATATTAAAATAAAAGGAAATAAAATAAAAAAGAATAGCCAACAGGGCCAGAGCCTAGACCCAATTTTTTTTTTGTTTATTGGGGTCTGGCCTAGCCCAGTCATTAGACCAAACCCGTGACCGGCTGGGTGACAGTGATGCATGAGCTAATTCACGCGTGCACAAGGTAATTATATTACCTTCGCACAGTGCAAAAACTGAAAATTGCAAAAGCGGGGCGAAGGAAAGAAGAACCTCCCTCTAGACGAAGCCGAATGCACTGGTGTGCTGATTGATCATATGCTTTAACCCTCTGTGTTTTGTTTTCCTCTTCGTCTTCCCGTGTTCTTTCCTTCTGTCTTTGATATTCTGTCCTTGTCCCTGTGTTTTTGTTCTTCTCTGTTTCTTTGTCTCTCTTCATTCCTCTGTTTTTTTTCCCTCTCTCTTACCTCCAGTTCCTCCTTAGTTCGTTCTCTGGGTTCTATCATTTTCGTTTATGTCCCCTGGTTTCTGTCCTGGATTCTTTCTGTGTTTCCGTTTTTTCGTTGTTCTTCGTCCGTGGGTTTTTATTTTTTTTATCTGTTTTCTCTGGTTCCTCGCTTCCCCAGTTCGTTCCCTCGGGTTCTATCCTCTCAGTTCGTCCTCAGTTCCCCCGGATTCTCCCTCCAGTTCTCTAGTCCTCCTCTCTACTGTCTTTGCTCTGTTCTGTTATTTTCCTGGTATTCTCTCGTCCCTCCTCAGGTTTTTTTGTGTTATTTCTGCCTCTCTCTTTTTCGTCTTTTTTTTCTGTGTTAGTTCCCAGTCTTCATTTTTCTTCACCCCCCTCTGTGCTTCCCCTGTTTTTTCTCTGTTCGGCTGGTTTGCGTCTGCCTTTACTGCTGAAACGGTTCCCGAGGAATAAGGTGATGAATAGTTGTTTTTTAAACGGCGCCGTTTTCTTCACTAAAATGGCTATTTGCAATTGTGCCCCTGAATTAAATATAATTGGACCCCTTTATTTCGGCGTAGTTTACAACAGGGTCCTTTTATTTTGATGTCTTGCAATCTTGACCCAAATCAGCTCCAAACTTTGGTAATTCTTCAATTAAGCCCCTGATTTCCTTAATTAACTAATTGCAAGTTCAATTAAATCCTCAAATTTATCAATTCTACAATTTAAGTTCTTGATTTGATTAATTAAACCAATCCAAAGTTTAATTAAGTCTTCAATCTTCCAATTTATATATCTTGACCCAAATTTCAATTTATTCTTCATTCATCTCATTTCTTTCATTTCATTCATTTCTTTCATTTTTTTATCATCACTTATTTTTTTCTTTTTCTATTATTTTTATATAGAAAATAAAATAAAAATAAGATAAAATAAAACGAGTAAAAAATTAGATTATAACAAAATGACAATTGCCTCTTTTTTATAATATTTATGATGCAAATAAATTGGAAAATTTTATTTTCTTTTGGCTTTACGTAGTTTATTAAGAAAAGTAGATATAAGAAGAACATTTATATTTTTTTAGGGTCTTGAAAACTTCAAAAACAGTAAATTGCTAGAGGACCTGAGATAAAGGAATTAGTCATTTGAAAAGGTTGTAAATGAAAATTTCAAAAAAGTGTTTTTTTTTAGGTATATATATTTTATATATTGTTCCTTGAAAAAATTCAAAATTGTTTCAGGTTGAAGGGGAAAACAATCTCAGAGGTTGGCAAGACCATATCAACAAAAGATATTAGGCTTTTATTATTAATAGCTCCCACTTCTTAAACCATTTTTTTTTCTGAAACATGATAGTCTATCTATTTTGTTATCAGCACAGACTCTAAATTAGGAGTGGCTTTGAAGAACAACTGCTGGTTTAAGATTGGCAATGAGAGCAGTATTCAATTCTAAATAGGCAAGTGGCTAGCTGGTGCGCTGTTAAAAGATCTTTATCCACACCTTTTCTCCTTTATCACAACACCTTCTCCCTGCTTGTTAGATGTAGGGGACAATGCTACAACTTAGTGGCACTGAAGACTTCACTGAAAGGATGTTTGCGGACATTCGAAGAGGAGCAATTAAATAACATGAATCAACTGTTAGCAGGGTTAACATTGCAGTCAAGCAGAAGTGATAAAAAAACTATGGGCAGGAGGAGACACAACTGGGGCTTATATATCAAGTCTGACACTGAATTAATTGATAACATTCTATTTCTAGGAAACTTCATATTCACTTCACTTTTGTGGAAAGGATATGCCCCATCAAAGGTAGAAATATTCATATGGATATTGCTACAAAGCAGAGTATATACAAGAGCCTTTCTAGCACACCGCCGTTTACTACATCCCAGTCAAGCTATATATCCCTTTTGTGAACATGAAAAGGAGCATGCTCCACATCTTTTCTTTCATTGCTACCACATGTGGAGATTATGGAAATGATTTTTGAGTTGGTTTGATACCTTAAGTGTATGTTAAATACAATAGATCAAGTCATCTGGCAATGAAGCGACATGGTCAAAGGTAAGTTCTAGCAAATGTTTTCACAATGCTATTATATGGAATTTGTGGGGGTATTTGGACTGCAAAAAACAAGTTGATCTTCAAAGATATATAAGAAGCTTAATTGGAATACATTGTTTCAACTCATACTCCATCGTCTTGCACTATAGTTAAATGTCTGGAATAATAATTTTTCATATACAAAGAATGGTTTGATTACAGATCCTTAAGGTATTTTGACATAGTCTACCAAGTTATGAGTTCTTGTTTGTAGGAGCTTGTTAGCAGCATCTCCTTTGTAACTTCATATGTTCTCATCTATGTAACTTACTGTTTATCATACCATTAATAGTATCCTGGTTTTATCAATAAATTAATAACTCGATTGAGTTGCCGTCCTTGTTTTCCCGTTAGCTACCAGTTTTTAAGTTTCTTTAGTTAAGTCATTCATCATACGTAATTTAAGCTCTTAATGAGAGGAAAATGTAGGGTTGGAAAAAAGTTAAGTAGGAAGTGATTATCAGTATTTACCAAGCCAAATAAGATTGTCTGATCTAGAAATAGATACAGAGGACTAAAAATAGGATTGTGTCTGATGTAGTAATAAAGTTTCTACCTTTTATGGTATATAACTATCTGACCACTTCAACAACATGTCACGTAAGGACATTAATGTCATTATTCTACATATTTTTGCTAAACTTTATTTATTTTGCAAAACTTTATAGACTAAATTATAATCAACTCATAAATATTTTACACGTAAAATTATAGGCCTCGTCCACTTTGTGCCGCTATAAATAGCTTAACCTCGACCTTATCTCCACACATCACAAGAAATTCCTCTCTCTCTTTGCATATCAATATCAAAACTCCCTTCAGGAGTAGCGAAAATGAGAAGCAATATTCTCCTTACCATTATCTTAGCCATAGTTCTTGCAGGAGCCCTGATGGTAGAGGCTCAGAATTGTGGCTGTGCTGCAAACCTTTGTTGCAGTCAATATGGCTACTGTGGCACTAGCAATGCCTATTGTGGTCGGGGATGTAAACAAGGGCCCTGTAATTCATCGCCTACGCGTACTACCCCTAGTGGGAGTGGTTCTGTTGCTGATATTGTTACGCCTGCTTTCTTCAATGGTATAACCAGCCAAGCTGGTGCAGGCTGTGCTGGGAAGAATTTCTATACAAGAAATGCATTTCTCAGTGCTGTCAATTCGTATCCTCAATTTGGTAAACTTGGTTCAGCTGAAGCTTCTAAGCGTGAGATTGCAGCTTTCTTCGCTCATGTTACTCATGAGACTGGACGTAAGTTCCTCTTCCATCCCTAATAACATTTCTCGCGGCATTTGAATAGCAAGCATGATAGCCAAAAGTATTCTGTCTGTCTATCTATCTTTTCCACAAATACATTTGTCCGCATATGGATTTTGTCAACAAAGTGAACTGCCTAATAAGCGTGTTTCAGCTCCTCGTGTGTAAACTGACAAGAGAAAATGTCTCATTTTGCAGACTTCTGCTATACAGAAGAGATAAATGGTGCTTCCCGTGACTACTGTGATGAAAACAACAGGCAATACCCATGTGTTCCAGGCAAGAAATACTATGGTCGTGGACCAATCCAACTATCATGGAACTACAACTATGGGCCAGCCGGAAGGAGCAACAACTTTGATGGATTGAACAATCCTGACATTGTAGCAAGGGATGCTGTCGTGTCATTTAAGACAGCCTTATGGTTTTGGATGAAAAGTGTTCGTCCTGTCGTAAGCCAAGGTTTTGGAGCAACTATTCGAGCCATTAATGGTAATGAATGCAATGGTGGAAACTCAGGTGCTGTTCAGGCTCGTGTTAGATATTATAGAGATTATTGCAGTCAACTCGGCGTTTCTGCTGAGAATAACCTCGCTTGCTAGGTTTTTAAATAACCGGAGTTGTTATGCCAAGTTATGGGTAATCATATGAAAATAAGATGTACTGCTATGAAACAAATTGAAGAGAAATAAAGTTTATAATAATCGTTATGTCTCTTATAGTTTTTCAGTAATTTTGATGTCCCTTTTTATATTTATTTTTATTAGTATATTAAAATAATAAAAAATACTAATTTAATTTTTTTTAAAAAATACGATCAAACCGCACGATAAACAGTGCCAAACTCTATACAATTTGTTGTTTTAGTTTTAAATTTTTTATAATATAAATAAAAAAAATTATTCTTCAAAAAACTTGAAAATCTCTTAGTTTGGAAATTAAAAATTTCATGAATATGACATTTTTTCGTTTTATGTTTTTGAAAATGAAAGGTTGTGTTGCCTTGACTGTTATGTTTATAATACATGATAACCTTTTCATTTTTCAAATTTGGTTGATTGATACTGAAATTAACAGAAGTGTAAATGCATCTATAATTGCCATGAATTGTAAAGTGTTTTTTAAAGTGATTTGTATTTAAAATTATATCAAAATAATATTTTTTATTTTTTATATTAATACATGATTAAAAAACATTAAAAATATTAATTTATAACTTTTAAAAAGTTAAAAATTTTAAAAAATATAATCCAATCACACTCTAAATAGTGCCGAGCGAAACTAAATTGCGTTTTTCTAGACATTAAGGGATTGAATTGAACTGTTCTAAGAACATCCAGAAACTGCAACACCTGGGATCTTCGCCATCGAATCACTATTGAGATCATTTGTTGGTTCAAAATCATGTTGTGCCGACGTTGAAAATCATCAATATTAATGGAGAGACTTTTCAAAGAAGTTGTCGGGTCCATTTCTTACATGATAGCAATTGTGGATTGGGGTCCTTGTCCATGGACAACATCGCGTTCATCTTGATGTTAATGAAACAAGTTTGAAACACTGTTGCCAGACAGTATCATAGGCAACTTGCTATGATTTCCTCTTGCTTCCCAATTATCATACTGTTTGGCGTTGCTAGGCCATGTGCTTGGCTCGCTTGACCGGCAGCACTTTATATTGACCAAAGTAAATATGATCTTTTCCAATATATACGATATGGCCGCACTGTGGTCAAATATCTTATTAGTGTTGATTAATGGAGCTCTAAAGGCACACCCCACCCATTTCTTATCCAGCTAGCTAGATGTGGAAGAAACGATGGCGCCTATTTTACAATTTGTTCAGCTGCAAGAGCTGAGTTGTAGTAAGGTGGGATGAGTTGACATGACATGTGTTGGAATGAGCACTATCTATTCCAACTTGCTTCGTGTCTTTGCTTATAAAATCCCAGTTGTTTGTGTTTTATAAGTTTTATTTGAAAAAAATTTATTTTTTTAATTTAAATTTTTTTTTAAGATCTTTTTTATCTGATGATATGAAAAATAAAATTTTAAAAATAAAAAATTATTATTTTAATGTATTTTCAAGTAAAATATACTTTAAAAATAATCATTATTACATTTCTTATGAGTTAATCAATAGCAAGAGAAAGTATTGGGTGTTAAAAAAACAAATTCAACCCAATAACTTAAATTATTAAATTAAATGTCAAGATATAATTTATATTATTTTTTAATATATATTTTCAAGTAAAAATCATTTGGCTTGTACAAATTTATATTATTTTATACTTAATTTATATTAAATAAATGGAGATAATAAGATTTGAATTCATAACTGTTTAATCATCAAAATTTTAATATCATGTTAAAAAAAATAATTTTAATGTAATAACTTAAGCTATTAAGCTATTATGTAAGATTTTAAAATATAATTTATATTATTTTTTAATATTAAACTGAAATATTTAAGATAGAAATTAAGTTGAGTTGAGAATAGTGATTCTTCTCATCCTTGTAACATGAATGGCGCCGCTAATTAATAAAACAGATATTGTATGCAAGTTATTCAACCATATGCGTCGATTCTGGGCATCCATTTTTATCCAAACAGTTAGCTACAAAAACTAGAAGAAAAAAAAAGAGCACTAGAAGACGGGTCAATTTTATTTTTTCCTAACCTTTCATTTATGGTGAAAGGTTGTCTTCTCTATCTTAAAAATATATAGGAAGACGACGTAGATTTTGGGTAATTAGCTAGTCAACGACGGCTATGCCCAGTCTATGCCATTGGGTGCAGTAACTTCGTAGAAGCTACTCCAGACTGTTTAAAGTAAGAGGATATTACGTTTTCTTTCGTTAGGAGATAGGTTGGACAGGCTTTTTCCTCCGAAGTCAGAACTAGCATGGTAAACTACCAATTGAATCTGTGTCTTTATGGGGACAAGATTTCTATTTTCTTGCCTAACTTCTTTCAACTTCTGCTTGAAATGGTAGTGGTTGATTATCCTTTCCTAGTTGTTTGAAAAGTAATACGCATCTGCCAGCATTGGCACAAACAATTGGTACGGGAAATTATACTCCATGCCCTCCCTCGGGCCCATATTTGTTTCAGATGATAGTGTGCTAAAGAATTTAAAAGAAATTGTGTTATTGTGAGTGTGAAGACAAGAAAATTTCCAGATTATGCTTGTCTCCTGGCATTGAAAATTTCCACTTTCGTAAAGCCTTCGAGGATCCTCTTAAGCTCATCTCTCGTATGATTACCATCTATCGTGTGCTGTAACAGCACAATACAAAGTTAAAACTTCATGTTGATTAAAAAAATAAAAATAAAACTAGAAATAAAAACTAATGTTAAGATATCCAAAAGCCTTGAAATGATTTGAGAATTTTAAGTATTAGACAAAATATCCACCATGAGTGAGTGGATGTTCAAATATCTTATTCGCTGGGACAAGGTCGGATGTTAGAAATACGGGTGAACTCTCCTCCAGTTTTTGTTGGGTATACGACCAAAGTCCCACATTGGTTAGAAATGGGGAGGATCAAGGGTATATAAGGATGGACAAATATCTCCATTGGTATGAGGCCTTTTGGGCATAGCCCAAGAGCAAATCCATGAGGGCCTAGGCCCAAAGTGGACAATATCATACCAATGTGGAGATATGTGGTGTCCGTAATCCTTACAAGTGGTATCAGAGCCATACCCCGGAGTTAGCCATGATGGATGAATTCTCGAAATGCCGAACAAAAGGTGGTGGGCCCTAATTAAATCACGATGTAATCCATGGATCAGCTCTATTGGATAGGCGGTGTGCTCCGGATGCTTCATGGACGTGTCCTGATCTCAACACGGTGAAGAGGAGTTGACCTACAAAGAGCAAAAAACTCTCAAAGTCAGGTAGTACTCTCCGGTACTTCATGGACGAGTCCTAACCCCAACACGATGAAGTAGAGAGAAGTAGAGAATGAAAAATTCTGGTTGGCAGAGAGTGGATGGATAAATGATTGTTTGAGGAGAGGCTCGGTGGTCTTTTGTTCGAGGGAAGGATTGTTGGGTATACGACCAAAGTCCCAAATTGGTTAGAAATGGGGAGGATCAAGGGTATATAAGGATGGACAAATATCTCCATTGGTATGAGGCCTTTTGGGTATAGCCCAAGAGCAAATCCATGAGGGCTTAGGCCCAAAGTGGACAATATCATACCAATGTGGAGATATGTGGTGTCCGTAATCTTTACAATGACGGTGACCCAAAACCTGATGGAAAATGAATATTTTAATATAAAATCATTAAATAAAACCTCAGTGTGAAAATAAAGAAAACCAATCACAAAAATTTCAACCAATTGGCAAACACATGTAGACTGTCATAATCGGCCACCACGTTCGGGGCTTTCCTGTTTTCTTGAGTCTTTCTGCTTGTGAGGCGGAATGCGTGGCAATAATTTTTTATATTTGTGTGTAGTTAAAGAGAATTTTACAGATAATGCACGTGTCAAGAGAAAAGCATGGAGATTTTTATTGATAATAAGTCTACAATTATTTTGGAAAAACACTTTTTTCTAAGAGAAATGAGCATGCAAACAGCAGATATCACTACATTAAAGAGCGCATAAGAAAAAAAGAAGTGCGACTGCGTTATGTGAAGTTCATTAATCAAGTTGTGTATATTCTTAGAAAGGTTTTGAAATGAGAAGATTTTTGCAAATTAAGAGCTTTGCTAGGACTTACCTAGAGATAGGTTTAAGGAAGGATGTCGAGGGTAAATTTATACTATAATAATGTTTTATGTATATATATAATTCAGTTTAAGCCGTAGAGGTTTTAACAACAAGCAAACTGTCATTGTTTATTAACTACCTAAGATTTGGAGCCATATCTGTGCCAAGCACCAAGCTCATTTCGACGGAATCGCACATGCTTATTTCAGATGACATCTCCATGGCCAGACATTCCTTTAGCTCTCCCAAAATATCACTCATGTCCGGCCTTTGTATTGAAGTCGGGGGCACGCATGACAGTGCTATCTCCAGAACTTTCCAAGCACAATTTGTGCTGAATTCACCTTGCAGCCTTGGATCGATAATGCTCTGGATATCCCCTCTTTCAACTAGAGGACTCACCCATTGAAGTATGTGAGTGTGGCCCTTATGGCCCCTTATTAGAGGCGGTTGACCAGTTATTAGCTCACAAAGAAGAATACCGAAGCTGTAAACATCACTTTTCTTATTTAAGTTTCCTGATGCTCGAAATCTGCATACAGAATAGAATGATAATTATTCTAGGAGAACAAACACTGTGAAAGAAGAGTAACATTAAGTGTGAATACGTACTCAGGATCAATGTATCCGGGCGTGCCTGCAGGTACAGTTATGACATGCGAGTCTCCTTCGGTTGCAAAGGCTTTGGACAGCCCGAAATCAGCAATCTTGGCATGGAGGTTTTCAGTTAATAAGATGTTGGATGATTTCAAATCTCTATGGACTATTGGCGGCCTGCAACCATTATGCAGATATTCCAAACCTGCGAGTTCGATAATGCCAGTTAATCCAACAAAGTTTGCCGAACAAAAATGAAGAAAAAATGACTCAGGCACTAGAGTCAGACCTTGTGCTGCGTCTACTGCAATTTGCAGCCTTGCCCTCCAATTCAACATATTTGTGCTATTTTCTGCAGCCACAGAAACACATTAATATCATAAATTAACCAATAAACTTTGCAATGTGATAAATTCAACAGGAATTATGTTTCATTACACATACAAGTTCATCAATACTAGATGAACACTAGATAATTGTCTAAGTACCATCTTAACCTAAAAATTTAAACTATTAGATAAGATATCAAGATATGATTTAAATTATTCTTTAACACACTTTTCAAGTGAAAGTCATTTGTACTTAAAACTTGCACAGATTTATATTATTTTGTGCTTAATTTTTTTAAAATAGAATAGGAGTAGTGAATAGAATAGGAGTAGTGAGATTTGAACTCATGACCGCTTAGTTATCAAGACTCTAATATCATATCAAATAACTATTTTTACCTAAAAGCTCAAACTACTAAATAAGATTTCAAGATATGATTTATATTATACTCTAATAATGATAAATTTATACAAATAAGAGTGAGAGTTCTACCTGTAAACTAGTTTGTATCCAAAAAAATTAAAGAATTCTATGTTTCTAAGAGTAATTCTATAAATACCTAACAATTGATCCTTCAAGTTCCCATTTGCCATGTATTCATAAACAAGTGCCATATTTTCATGCTCATTACAGTAACCAACGAGGGAGACCAAGTTTCTGTGATGAACAATCATCAATAGTTGGACCTGCATTTGGAAACACTACTCTGTCATAGTTGAAAGAAAAATATTTGGTGCACCTCTCATGTCCTCTACTGGAAAGGAGAAAGCTAACTAAATTGTTACCTCCACTAGAAATTCTTTATAACCTTGCCTTGAGGATCGAGATAACAACTTGACAGCAATTTGACGGGCATCTTTCAGGCTGCCAAGATATACTTTTCCAAATCCTCCTTCTCCAATAATGGTTTGGAAATTATTGGTCATGCTAACTATTTCAGTGTATGTAAATGGTTGATTCTTTGACTTCAGTGACAATTCTTTTCTGGATAAGCCCACTGAGGAAGATAATGACACATTCAATCTCCCTGCAAAGGAAAATTTCATTTTTTATTTTGATAAAGCGATAAATATTCCAATATTTTAACAGATACTAAAGTATGAAATTGTATATGTCATCATATTTACATGTCAAAACTATGTAATTGCTTACTGATCTCATGCTGAATCGTATTCTCATCTGCTAAGTTGCAAAAAGGAAATGGGGTATTGAGGGTGGTATCCAGATTAGAATTATCATATGATAGATAATATAAAAGTTGTTGGGTGCACATCATATGGATGATATATATATATATATATGAATGAAAGAACTGAAGTGCTTACATATAAGATAGACTCATAGAATAAAATTCTACAAGGCTTTTAAGTTGAAGACAATGTATGATCATATATGTAAGCCATCGGATGTATAGATCATCAATAATTTCACAGAAAACACAAAGCATCTTCTAAGCCAAAACTCACCTCTTTTCAACCTCCAGAAGATAATTGTAATGCTAAGGAGGAGGAGCACCGAAACTGATATGACAAATGCAATAACTGGAACAGGAAAACTTCGGTGCTTCTTTTCACATGTATCCATCTTGCATAAATCCAGATTTCCATCCAAACTTGCATTAAGTAAAATAGTGTCAGATGTAACTGAGAATTAATGATTATATACCAGTAACAAATAACCCAATGAGAGTGATCATGGTTAGCTTTAGAAAGTTAGCAAAATCACTGTGAAATAAATCGAAGAATTGTATGAGTTACTTAATTCCTTAAACTCGTACTAACATGCAAAGAAAATGGATTTGTGTAGTCTATCTTCTCACTCCTCTCTGTTCCTTAACATTTAATTTCAATTTATGAAAAATTAAAACAGTGTTCACTTCATATGTAAGAAAAGAAGTTAGAGAAGAACCAAAGGAGTGGAATGATTGTTTAATTAACATGCAGATAAGTTGTAATCGTCGAAGATGATAACCAAACCTCAGCTGCAACTGTTCACTGTTAAACTTTTCCTTGAGACTATGGGGAACGACACCTGTGAGTTTGTTCCCACTCAAATAGCTGCAAATAGGAAAAACAAAGTCACCATTTACCATGGTAATCTTTGTAAAAACTTCATGTGGTAAATACCAGAGCATGTCAACTTACAGGATAGTAAGATCTGGCAGCTGCGCAAAAGCTTCTGGCACTGTTCCTGTCAATTCATTGTTTGATAAATCCCTGAAAGAAAATGTGAAAAAAATAACGAACAATCACATTTTGTAAAGAAATAGATGACAAGAGTACGCAATAGTTGGGAAAAAATAGAGGTTGTTCCTCCACTGATCTAAAGTATGGACACCCATTTTTGAAACCTTTGTGGAGCCAGAATCCCTATCATTGGCTTGTAGGATTTTGTCCAGAAAAGATGCATATAGGGAGAGAGGTTATGCCTCAAGCTTACAAGATGCATGAATCCTCCATACACCTCTAGCCAATTTCCATATGGAATATTTGTAACATCACCTTTAGACTTCCATAAGACAATGTCTCATCATAGGACTGAGGTGCCCTCTAAATTCATGGGTCTCGAACCAATAAACAATAGTTCTCTTCAAATAGAATGATGAATGTCTGAAGTCGGTAAGAAATTCTAGCAATGACTGTCATTCCAGTGCTAGATATCTAGTAACCATTGTCACGGTAGTTTATTAGTATTAAAACCTGTTATAACTGGTTATTAACACTTACAAGGATTGGATTGCTCTGAGGTTCAAGAGTGAAACAGCTATATTCCCTGATAATTGACTTGAACTTAGATTCCTGCTCACAGTTAATTGTAAATGAGTGAGAAATTGAGATAATGAATGCCATATCTAAGTGGATGTCCTTCAAAAATAACTTCCAGATAATATTCCAACAATCATACAAAATTTAAGAGGGAACTCACAAAGAGATGATCCTTGGAGGATTGTCATTGTTGCACTGTAAACCAGTCCACGTAGTAATTGGCAAACATGGATCTCCTTGCCAGTCAACTTTATCTATTTTGTATGCTTCCTTGATGGCCATGATTGCATCAACTATGATAATTTAAGTTAAAAAGGGTGAGAAATGCATAGCTTTAGAATTATAAGAGAGAACCACTAACTACTGGGTAATGACCTCTATATCAAAAAAAAAAATATCAAGCCTGCATTTTTGTGACAAAAGAATAATTTTTTTATGATGAATAAAACAAAAAAATATCTCAGTTAGCCATTAGGCTTTACCGTTTGTACGGTGGCTGTCAAACAATTATCATTTGTATGATTTTATAAGATTTCAATTGAATTTACTCAATGATTATCCAAAAAAAAAAGATTCCAATTGAATTTTCAGATTTTTGGCCAATTGGTTTGCTTCATGGTTTTTATAAAATTCTTGCGAAGATTCTTTCCAATAGACTCAAACATGTTAGCCACAATCTTATTAGTGATAATCAAATGGCCTTTATCATTGAACCTTAGATTGTTGATGGTTTTATGATAGCTCATGCCATAACCCAATTCTGGATTACTCTTCAAAAATTATTCTTTTTAAAAATAAAAATAAAAAATAATAATAAAGACTTGCAATATGGAGAAAGCAAACCAGAAAATCAAGCTGTAATTTTGAAAGAGGTTTAATTATATTTTATTATGCCCACAAAAGAAAAAAAATGCATATTTAAGGTGAAATTGAATGATTGGATGAATTTACATAAAAAAATATGTCCAAGGACATAATTCAATTTTTAATATTCTAATTTGATTTAATCATAGACCAAATTAAATTTTAATTATGTTTAAGAATTAATTTGGATCCACTTGAAGGATTTAATTAAGTGCAAGTACTTAATTATAATTCAAATGAGTCAAATTAATTTTATTTGGTGCTTAATTGGTGAACAATTAAGTTTAGGAGCCTAATTTGGGCTTAATTGAAAAAATTAGAATTTTAAGAGACCAATTTTAATTTTTACCAAATTAATTGATTGAAATTAGAAGCTTAATTGTTTTAAATAAAAAAAATTAGAGTCAATTAGGGTTCAATTGAAAGCAATTGAAAGAGAAAGGACTGAAATGAACTCAACACTGTTTATTATCTTCTTCTTTTTTCTAAAGAAAACTGGTTCGATAAACTATTTTGCAATTGCACTTAATGTACCTATCATCCATTAAATTTGACAAATCTTTCACAAAAAAGATCTTCTGCACTTTTTCTACAACCCTATATGACTCGTTTAGGCTAAATGATAATATATCAACACTAGTGACAACCTAAAGAGAACCACTCAGGCAACTTTTTTTTACAAATTTGACAGCTCAGAATATCTACTTTAAACCAATGGTTGGGATCCTTCCCAACTGAATCAAGAGCTGAAATTTTTCCCAGTATAGACAAGATTTCCCTCTTCTACTGCCCTAGAAATAGAGGTGGATTTCATGGCGTGAGGGAAGAGAAAATTGGGTCCAAAGTTAGCAAAAAAAAACCAGTTTTTTTCTAGTTTCTACACATTTCTTCTCTCTTTCTCTCTCCACCATGGCCTTCAGCCACCACCACTCTTATCACCAGTCTTCCCACCATTAGCTCCACCACAGAAACCTTTCTCCTGCACCAATAGATGATTTACCAGTGGTATAGCAACCATCATGTCTCTTTTTTCTCCTCCCTCTCCCCTCTGCAGATTTCTTTCTTTTCTTCCTCTTCCAACTACAGCCAACTCCACTGCCGTTTCCACCACTGGCTTCAGGTCGTTCTCCCCCACCATCCAACCATCACCACCACTCTAGGTGGTCCGCTTCTATTGCTTCGCCTTCATCTCCCCGCAGTTCAACTGTTCGTGCGTGAACAATGGATGTGAATTAAAATTCACATCCATATTTCCAGTGGACAAAAAAAGATAATCCTTTAAAAAAATTGTGATTTTTTAAAATATTTTTTTGACAATTTTTCATAATATGGCTTTGTATATTTACATTGTAAAATACAAATCTGGTATTAAAATACATGATTTTCTCCGAAATATTTCAAAAATAAAATTCAATATATTTTCAAAAAAAATCTCAAAAAACTTTTAAATCAATTTTCCTTTTCAAAAAAAAAATGTTTTCATGTACACGGTCAAATCCTAAAATTTTTCCAAGCATATTTTTCGTAAAAATAAATTGCATTTTTCATGTTTGAAAAAAAAATATAAAAATGGATATTGTAACCGGTTTATGATTATTCATTAGGATTTGGCTAGCATGTCAAAAACCTTTTTCCGATCTTTTTTTAGGGTTCAGATGTAGACTTTAATATTTGTGGGGTGTAAAATTACATGATAAAGTATATCATTAAGTATTGAAGATACAATGTATAAATAAATATGATGTTAAAATTCAGACTTTAGAATGGTTAGGCTTTACCAAATAAGGTAGAAACTTTCTCATGAAGAGAGATCTGCCTTGAACGTTAGAAAAAAACCAATGAATAGAAACCCAACTTAAAAAAAAGTCAAACAACAATGCAACTTACTTTAGGTAGGGTGCACTAGGAGTGATTAATTCTAGGATAGATTTATAGTAACCATAATACTAGGTGGCGACTTGTAAACCTTAATTGTAATTCTATGAATAAATTCAAAAAACCCTTCCAACACACCACATTTCACACAGGAAGCACGACAAAAGCATTTTTGCTATTGCCAGATGACGTTGCGACCCCTACGACAACCAATAAAATGGTTCATGATTTGCCAAGCCTGAGGAGGCAAGGTATGATCTTCAAAGTGGACTTGATGAGATTATGGGATATATGGGTTTGGTGGCTAAATGGAGAAGTTTAATATATGCATGTCTCTCTACTTCTCAATTATGAGTTCTTATTAATGGGTCTCCTGCTAGAGAGTTTAAGGTCACGCGTGGAATTCGTCAAGGTGATTCCTTATGTCTGTTCTTGTTAAACATTGCAGTAGAAGGATTAGCAATCTTGTTTCACAGTGTATTAGAGGTTGGTTTATTCGAAGGGCTACAATTGAGATGTGGAGAGTTTTTTACTAACTTGCAATATACGATGACACCTTGGAGTTCTTATCGGCCAGTCTGCAATCTTTATTCATGGTAAAGTACATCCTCTAATGGTATGAATTATGTTCTAGTGTCAAAATTAATTTCCTTAAGATTCAGTTGTTGGAATTAATCGTGTTGATATCTATTGTTTAACTCTAGCAAATGCTGCTTTTTGTTGACAAGAATCTTTACCATTTGTTTACCTTTGTATGTTGTTGGGGGCTAATCCTAATAGAATATCTACCTAGAAACCTGTAATAACAAAATTTCGCAATAGGCTATCATCATGGAAAAGAAAGTTACTTAGTTTTGATGGGAAAATTTGTTTGATTAAAACTATGCTTAATTCCTTACCAAATTATTTCAAGTCTATAATCTTGATGCCAAAAGGGGTTTACAATATTTTCAACTCTATTCAAAGGAGATTCATATGGGCAGGGTTCACTAAACAATGAACAATATACAAAGTACAATGGAAGGTAGTTATCAAAGAATGAGAGGTGAGGTTTGAGAATAGGCTCACTTTTAGGAAATATCAAAGCCATACTTTTCAAATGGTTATGGAGGCTAAGCTCAATATCTAAAGGTAAATGGAAGAAGGTAATGTGCAAAAAATATAAAGCGATCTTTAAAAAATGGTCGTCCTATTTCTAGTAAGTGATTATCTTGTCTCTAGCAACATATTGTTTCTCTTTCAGTCGGGTTCCACCACTTCTGAAGCTCCACATGTGTGTACTACTTATACAGTGGGTAAGGGGCTGATATTTATGTTTCCAAGATTATATAAGGTTTCAAGTGCACCAACAACAACAATTTCAAAAATGAAATCGTGGGTGAATGGTAGTTATGTGTGGAATGCCAATTGGAGGAGACTTCAATAATATTTGAAATTGAGCAGGAAATATCTTTGCATCGGGTTCTTCAATAGGTAAAGTTTTGTAATACAAAATCAGATTTAAAGGTATGAAATTTATGCACGAATGGAAAATTTACAATGCAATCTTGTATTATAATTGATAGCATCGAGTGTAGTGGATCATGCCCCTTTCAAACACAAGTTTGGAAATTCATGGCTCCTCCAAAGATTCAAAATTTTATTTGGTTAGCCATTCAAAATAAAATAGTTGTCTTCTTTTATCATTGGATCGATTCTTTTATTGATTCTATACAAATGTAATATAGACTTCAGATCATATGTTGATTCACTCCTAATTTGCATGGAAATTATAGACCATACTAATTTTTTACTCCACGGTTTACGTGACCGTGAGAGGACACTAAGACAAAAAAAAATAGGGTTTTAAAATGCTCTAGATTTCTAAATTTTTATTCCTTCTCCTTGCGATTTATGAGTTGCAAACTCTTGAAATACCAAGGAAAAAATAAGCTTTTAAAGCACATGGAATCTTCTTGGATTTCTATCTTAATAAATTTAGTTAAAATTAAACCTAGAAAAACTGATGGGATTAGAAAACACCAACACCATAGCAATTATAAGCCAAACCAAATACCAAGCAACTTATCATAGGTAGGGCGTACTAAAGGTGGTAATACCTTCTCTTTACACAATCAGACCCTTGCTTAGAATCTTTAAAAGACCAATTAGGTTTTCTAGTAACCATAATACTAGGTGGCAACTGCTTTTTACAGAAACAACAAAGACCCTGAAATCAATTTAGGATTGCCGCGACACTACAGCTTAGGTGCGAATGAGACTGTATTAGTGGTGGCACTCCCCTAGATTGGCTAGCTTGACCATCCATGAGACTGTATTAGTGGTGGCACTCCTCTAGATTGGCTAGCTTGACCATCCATTTTCCTACACAAAACTGATAGTAGTGCTACTTTGAATCGCTAAGGTGCTTTTGAGTTGAACCAAGGGACAAGATTTGGCATGAAAAGAGACAAAGTATCCCTTTTTGGCCCCTTATAAATAAATTTGATCAAATTGAAAAAAAATCATCCTCCTCCCCCTTTTATTTTTTATGTCAGCCGAACTTGCCTCTCCTTTATCTCTTTCTCCACTACGGTGTTCAACCACCGACACATCCACCACCAACTTGACCACCACCATCCCTATCACAAAGTAGTAGCCCAACCACCTCAGGTAGTGAGTGCATCGCCAAACCCCTCACTCTCCCCTCTGTAACTTTCCTTCTTCCTTCATTAGCTATTGACACCGGCCATCATTCCTTCCACTAAAGCCTTTTGAGCCACCAGCCAAACCTCATTGTCACAGCCAAACTTTTCACACTCTAGAGAGAAAAGAAGAGAGATTGAAACAATAAAAAAGAAAAAGGAAGACAAAACAAGGAGGAATAACCAACAACGATCTTTATGTTTATAATCATCAGTCGTCATCCTTTCTAGTGGCGTCCTGTGAGTTATCTCCTGGACTCCCTCTTCATGGCCATACCCCCTCACCAGGTAACCTTCTCTTCCTCGTCACTCTTCATTTTCCTTGATTGCAGCGGGGTTGTTACATGCAAAACAATAATTCATTCTGTATATAGCATCAATAATTAGGGTTGGACTCAGCCCAGTTGTTTTTGGGTCGAGTCTCGACCAATATCCTTATAGGTTGAGTCTCGATCGAAGTTTTGTTATGGGCTGAGTTATGGCCTAATTTCTATGGTTTTGGCCTTGGCCCAATTTCCTTCAAGGTCAGTCTAGATCCATTTCTTGCTAGTCGAGTTGTGGCCCAATTTCTTTGGATCCATCCTCGACTTAGTTTCTTTTAGGGCTGGTGTGGACCCACTTCTCTATAGGTCAAGTCTCAGCCATTGTATTGTTGTGGGCCGAGTTGCGGCCTAGTTTCTTATGGGTCTAATGTCGGCCAAGCATCCTTTAAGGGCCTATCTTTAACTAGATATGATGGGTCCAGGCTCCACCGATGTTTTTTTTTTTTAGGTTTGGTCCCAACCCAACTTGTCATAGGTGTGGTCTGGACACATTTTGTCATGGGTCCAGCCTCTTTTAGCCGCATTTTTGTTTTAGGGCGGTCTAGACCTAGTTTCTATTGGGTTTGGTCGCAGCCTAGTTTCTTTTAAGACTAGCCTTGACCTAATTTTTTTAGGGCTTGGTTGTGGCCAAGATTCTAATTAGGGTTGGTTTTGACCTATTTTCTCACAAGTCAGGACTCAACTCAACTCCTTTATGGCTTGTCTCAACCCAGATTCCTTTAGGTTGAACTTTGGACCTATAAAAGGTGGGTTCAACTAACAAGATAGAGCCAACCCAAACCCAATTATTTTTTATTATAGTATATAATATAATTTTTAAAAAATCAAAAAAATTACAAAAAAAAACTTCTTCAAATTGGTGGTTTTCTTGCTTATTGCTTTATGCTTTTTTTATATTAATATTAGTTTGTATATTTATAAAGTAAAGATACAAATCTGATATTAAAATACCTGTTTTTTAAACGTTGCAAAAAACATTATAAAACAAGAAAAATCTATTTTGACACATAAGACCAAGTTTCTCAAAACTTATAAAGTTTTATCATATTTTCATTAAAAAAATCAAACAAATTTTTTAACCTGTATTTTTTGCTTAATAATCAGTTGATTAAAGTCATGAGAACCAGGCTAATATTTTAACAATTCCAAAAAAATATTTTTTTTCTTTTAATATATGAGATTATGAATTTATATGTAAAATATATTCTCGAAATTAAAAGGGGTTTTTTTTTATATACATTAGAGTAATTAAGTTTTCACCCAATAAAATAAGAACCTTTTTATTAAGAAGGACTTCTCTTGAAATATAGATAGACCAATAATTAAAAAATTCGACAAGACCTTAGTGTTTATTAGACAATTAAACAATGTAGTTTACCTTAGGTAGAGCGTATTTAGTGTGTTAATGTCTTTCATTTATGCAATCAGTCCCCATACTTGATCTTTAAGACCAATTAGGGTTTTTAATAACCAAAATACTATGTAGCGACTTCTATTCCCACTTTTCATGGATAAAGATAAGAATTTATTGTCTTCCATATTTTCTCGAGCAACCAAAAATAAATAAAGTGGAAGAATCATCGTGACGCCGCACATATGTGACAGTACCTTGTAGTCAAACATTATTTTCTTCCTAGATCTTTTATTTTTAGGTACTCTATGTAAAACTTTAACTTTTCATGATAACCATCCTCTAAATGGCTAGAATGTGTTTTAATAAATTTGTTGATTATTAAAAAAAAATTGTTCTATAACATAGAAAATCTTTCTTCAAATTTGCAAAGTTATTATATGCTAATTTATTTTTAATTTAATTACAAGAAACAAAATAATAATATTCAAAATCAACCATTGATTATTGAAACTTCCATACCATATCAAAAACCACTTTAGAAATTTAAATTATTTGATAATATCCAATAAATCACTATATAATCTAGATAAAAAAAAAGCATCAAATGTCCATGATTTGTTTTTTGGAAGATAGAGGATTTAGGTTGAATATTTTTGAAGAATCAAATCCCACAACATTTGGATAAAAAAAGACTTAGATCAAATAATAGGAACTTTGATATGATAGTCAATTAAGATCAGAGGTTTGTATTCTTCAATGATCCTGGAGTTTTAGGCTCATTTTGTTTTTTATGGTACAATATGGTGCGTTTTATGTTTTATCTCAATTACATATTTGAAAATATTTGGTTAATTAATATATATCATAGTTTTACATAGATTTCATTAGAAGCTCTCCCTTAAAAACTAACGGGTGATTTGAGCAGCTAGATGCATGTATGTCATAGTTAAATAAAAATATGCTCTATATAGATTATGTAAATGACCTACAAGATGTATTTATAGAGTAGTTGGATAGATCTCGACCCAAGAAGAAACATGGTAGCATCAAACCAGAATAATAATTTAAAATGATCATACTTTTAATTTGATTATTGGATTGCGGTCAAATTGTTACAGGAGATTCTAAAGGTTGTTTTCTTTTGAAGTTGTCTTTGTGTTGCTATATGGACTCTGGCTTTACTAGTTTTTATGATTTTTTTTAATATTTTTGGATTCCATGCTATTTTTGAATTTGATTATTCTTTTCTTTGTAATTTCAAATTTTTTTATTTTAGTTTCCTAGATAGGATAAAATTTCAGATCTATTTAAGACTTGTAAAACTTCTAAAAAAAGACTTTATTATTATTATTATTATTTTCAGTTAATAAACTTGTGAATTTTGAGTTTATATTTGTATTCATAGTCCCTTTCATCCATAAATAAATTTTGTATTTTTATTTAATTATTCTTTTTAATTTCAGTCTGCATCACTGAGTTAAGAAAAAACTACAGATTATAACTTTTCTTGAACCTACTTTTTCAGACTATAATCGCTAAAACAAATTACAACACCAAATCACAGTGGAGGAAACCTCTTTCAAAAACAAGGAAAGGAAAAGACAAGGCCAACCCTCGCTGTACTAGTAAGACAATCACCAAGTACTTTGCCATTAATCAGGCCCTAGCTGGAGATCAGAGGGATCAAAACGTAAAAATCCTTCAATCCAGTAGTCTAGCAATTCATTAATGACGATCATTATAGCATTCAACAGAATTGAAAAAGAAAACATACCGTCTGTTTGGTTTGTCGGTGAATCAGGGAGTGGCCATAGTACGAAGATCTCAAAGGCATTTAGGATAGCCGGAAGGTCAGACCGCAACGTTGCATCAATAGAAAAACTAACTTGACCTTCTTGAACTTGTGTTATATTTGATCGTATGGTCAATGGCTTCAAGTATTCAAGGGTAAAGGGCCCATAGTTTAAGCCATTCAAAGTAATGGTGAATTCTCTTAATTTGCCTGGTGCAGTCTGCTCGAATATTTCAGCAAAGTGAAAGTAGACACGAAACTCAGGTGTGAAATTCTCTTTATAAGGTGATGTATAGTTGTAGCTCAATGAATTAAGGCCATTTCGAGGCTGAACCGCCGTTCTCAAGACTTCGACTGGTAGACGGTATGGATCATTAGTACTGCCTTGGATATCAATATTTGTTTCGGTGCCGATTGAAACTGAATCGGTGAGGTTGTAAAGCCACCAGATGCGATCGAACACGTCATCTTTGTACCTGAATGCATGTGAGAAACAATAACACAAGTATTAGCTAAAGTTGTGACATTCTCATTCTCCAAAATTCCTATTTCTTGATGTTCATTGATTCTAAGCACTATTAAAAAGCTATTTACATACGAGAAGAAAAAACAACCAATAAAGATTTAATGATCAACAATGTATCAACGTAAAGTACATAATTTAAAAATATTTTATGTATCCTTAAGGGGGAAAAACAAAAGAAAAAACACATCATTTGACACAAATGAAAGAGATTTGCTAGCTATCCCTCGCCAACAACCGGTCAACTTGCTGCCCAAAACTAAAAGTATTACATTTACTTTCAGAATTATTGACTTGGGTGAAGATTCAGGATTCCTATAATTTGCGGGATTCCTACCATATTTGGTTTCCTAGTTGAGGAAGTAATTAGTCTTTTCTTATTCTATTAGGAAAGTAGGGTTGTATATACCTGTTGTATAACGAAAACAAAAGTAAAAAAAGCATTATTTTTTCTTGATATCAGAGCTTGAATAGAGAAGAAAAGACTAAACCCTAAATTTTTTTGCTTCCTGTCGTATAGATTGAAGCGAGCAACTTAGAGTTGTTGCTGCTGGTTCAGCGAGCAACTGTGAAGTTATTGCTGCCCCTAACCTGTTTCGTAAGTCTGTTTGTATTGTTCTATAATCTATCAAAATTGCAAGTTTTAGGCTATACCAATAGTAAGAGAGATGGCTGAAGAAAAGGGGGGCAGTTTTAGGCTATACCAATAGTAAGAGAGATGGCTGAAGAAAAGGGGCCGGTTCTCAGGATGCTCCAGTAGCTGCTCCTATTAAGGTGCAGACAGAAAATTCAAGCTTTAATATTGGTATGGTTTTGGATGAAAAAAACTATGATTTATGTGCTACTCTCATTCAAATCCATATTGCTGGAAGGAAGAAGATGGGATATCTCTATGGGTCGATCAAGGCACCTCACAAAGACAATCCTAAATATGATGACTGGTTCTCTGAAGATCAAAAAATCAATAGTTGGCTTTTGTCTTTAATAAAGCCTGAGATTATGAAACGATACATTCGATTGCCTACATCAAAAGAGATTTGAGATTCCCTTAAAGCAGCTTACTTTGATAAGAATGACGAGGCTATAATTTATTCGTTGAATCAGAAGGCATCACATCATTAGAATAGCCAACCTTTGGCAACCTATTTTGGGGAGATAACTAAGATTTTCCAAGAATTGGATCACTTTAATAGAGTATCCATGAAGTGTGAAAATTATTGAAGTAAATTCAATCTAGAAGGTCAAGGAAGGCAACCACCAGTTGTCACCGATCAACTATCTAGCCGCCAACCGCTTTCAAACCATCAACAATAGTCGCTTTCACACTTGAATGTTGAATTTTTTTTTTTTTGAATTCATGTATAAATAGATAGCTGAGTTTATGTTATTATGTGTGGTAAGATTGAGAGAAATACAAAGAGAGGGTGTGCATTGAAGCTTTTGTTTTAATTATTTATAAGCTTTTGTTCTTGAAATAAAGAGTGTGTTTTATCCCCTCTGAGTGTTTCAAAACCACTACCAGTGGTTTCTCCCACCAACAATTGGTATCAGAGCTTCATTCGTTAGAAAACAGAGGTATTTTTTATATACCTGAATTTTTAAAGTTGTCAAAAACAAGTTTTGATCATTTCACAGTGTAGAGCTCATCTATACGAACTTAACGATGCAAAATTAGATTAATCGAAGCATGAGGTGACCCACACTCTTTGTCTGAAATTTCAGTACTGTAGCCTATGCGCCCCGAGGAAGAAGACGACTGAGCCACACACACGTCATATTTGAGTCGCCGAGCCGAGCCAAGCTCCGAGCCATATTTCGAAGCCAAGCCAAGCCACGCCAAAAGAATATTCCCTAGAATATTCCCGGTTCAAACCCAGCAAACCGCTCGTCGCTTAAAATTGGTTTTTGGACTGATTTGATCCTTTTTTGACCTTTTTTTTACAAAGTCAAATTGGTTCCCTACTATTTAGACCATTCTGAATCTATCTACAATGTTTGTTTTGCCACATTCAACTTACAGAAGGTGATATAGTCATTTAAAATGTAAAATGACTATAGAAAATGCACAAACACTCATCCTAAAGCTAACCAAAGACAACTATGATAGTTGATGCATCATATTGAAGGCATTTCTTAGTTCACAAGAGTGTATAGACATTGTACAATATGGTTATGATGAACCAAAATCCAAAGAATCAAAAGATGCTTTATGAGAGGCACAAAAGCAAGTCCTCAAAGCCAATAGCAAGAAAGACAAAGACCATCATTTATCAAGGTCTTGATGAAGCAACATTTGAGATCATTGCTTCCTCAAAAGCATAAAATGAAATATGGAAGGCTCTCCAACAAAAATACAAAGGTGCTGACAAAATAAAGAAGATTCATCTCCAATCTTTGTGAGGTGAATTTGAATTATTCCAAATGAAGTCCTCAAAATCTATTTCTGATTATCATACAAGAATTATGATAATAGTCAATTAGATGAGAAGAAATGGAAAAGCCCTCATAGATGCTCGAATTACTGAAAAAATATTAAAATCCCTAGATTTAATTTTATTATTGTCGTTATTAAAGAGTCCACAGAAGTAGACAAGTTGATAGTGGATGAACTTATGAGTTTTTTGCAAGCTCGTGAGCAGAAGATTGTAAAAAGAAATTGAGATAAGATAGTTGAGCATGCCTTACAAGTAAAGTGGTCTCTCAAAAACAAATACGAGCAAGGGGAGACTTCAACAAGTGAAAATACCACTTCAGGAAGAAGTCAACAAACATGAGGAGAATTTCAGTGATTTCAAGGCAGAGGTTCTTAGTATACAGGTGTTAAAGGAAGAGGTGGTAGAAACACCACTAGAAAAGGTCGAAGACAACAAACATTCACTCCTAGAGGAAGAGAAAACAGTTACAATAACCATGACAAGAGGAATATCCAGTGTTATAATTGCAATCAATTTGGGCACTATAACACTGAATGTCAAAAGAAAACTCCTCTAGAGATACGTGACCAAGTCAATTATACAAAAGAAAATGTCAACAATAGAGGAGCAACTGCATTATTTTTCTAACAAAGACTTGACAATAATCAAGAGAATATTTGGTATCTAGATTCTGGAGTCAGCAATCACATGTGTGGCCAACGAGATTTATTTGGTGATTTAGATGAGACTATACAAGGTTTTGTCACCTTTAGAGATACTTCAAAAGTTTCATTCAAAGGTAAAGGCAACATCCCAATCAAGTTGAAGAATGGTGATCATAGCTACATCGCCAATGTCTATTATATCCTAGCCATAAAGCAAAACTTGGTGAGCATAAGTCAACTTCTGGAGAAAGGTTATACACTTTTCATGAAGAATTGTCATATAAAACTTACAGACTACAATGGAAGATTAATTACCTATGTGAAAATATCCAAGAATAGGATGTTTTTTTTAAACATCCAATATGATCTAGTAAAATGTTTGAGTGCCATCACCAACAATAAATAATGGGTTTGGCACTTGAGACTTGGACATCTGAATTTCACAAGTTTAAAAATACTAGCAAATAAAAAGACGGTCAAAGGTATGCCCCACATTAATCATCCAGATGATGTCTGTGAGAGTTATATTCTCAGCAAACATCACAGATCTAGTTTTACCAAAGAAGTTAACTAGAAAGCAAAAAAGCCACTAGAGTTAGTGCACACATATATGTGTGGTCCTATAAAGCCGATGTCAAATGGACAAAATAGGTACTTCTTCATTTTTGTTGATGATTTTAGCAGAAAAACATGAGTATATTTTTTTAAGAGGAAGTCAGGAGTGTTTAATTGTTTTAAAGATTTTAAAGCAATTGTTGAGAAGCAAAATGGCTATAAGATCAGAACCGTGAGATCTGATCAAGGTGGAGAATATACAACAATTAAGTTTGAAGTCTTTTGTACACAACAAGGCATCAGACATGAGACAACACCAGCTTATACACCACAACTAAATGGTGTAGTTGAGAGAAAGAATCGAACAATTCTTGATATGGCAAGAAGTCTACTCAAAGCAAGGAAGCTGCCCAAACAATACTGAGTTGAAGTTGTATCATGGCAGTGTATCTACTGAATCACTACCCAACTAGAAGTTTGCAAGCTGTCACTCCACAAGAAGCATGGAGTGGTCACAAACCAAGTGTAACTCATCTTCAAGTCTTTATTTGTGTGGTATATGCAAAGATCCTAGATGCAAGAAAGACCAAACTTGATGATAAAAGCGAGAAATGCATCTTTGTCTGATACGGTGATAAAAGGATGAGATACAAGCTATATAATCTCATCACAAAGAAGTTAATTATAAGTAGAGATGTTATCTTTGAAGAAGATAAAACTTGACAATGAAATGATGACCAAGAAGTAGTTAAATGGATAAGCACTAATTTGATCCTTAAAGATGAAGAAGTACCAACAATAATTGCAAAAGGTTTGATATTACCAGAAGATGAACCATAAAGTTCGGTACACAAATTTCCTATATTTAACAGGAGAAACACACCAGAATCATCATCAATATCATCATCATCAGAACCATCATCAGCATCCTCATTAGAAGGACCATGAAGGTTAAGAAATCTAGAAGAGCTGTATGACGCCACTCAAATCATGGAAGATACAACTCTATTTTGTTTCTTTACAGATAGTGACCCACTTAGCTTCAATAAAGCTATCATATAAAAGAAGTGGATAGAAGCAATGGATGAAGAAATACATGCCATTGAAAAGAATGATACCTTGAAGTTGACTTATTTACCAGAAAACAATAGGTGTTAAATGAGTCTATAAGATAAAAAAGAATGCAAAAAGAGATGTGCAAAGATACAAAGCAAGATTAATGGTGAAAAGCTATAAATAGAGAGAAGGCATTGATTATAGAGAAGTATTTGCTCTAGTAGCCCGACTAGAGACAATCAAACTGATAGTCTAACTAGCTACACAACATAGATGGAAGATCTATCAAATTGATATGAAGTTAGCATTTCTGAATGGCTTCGTTGAAGAAGAGATCTATGTTCAACAACCACTTGGATACATTGATGCTGAAAATGAAGGCAAAGTATACAAGTTGAAAAAAGCCCTTTATGGTTTGAAGCAAGCTCCGTGTGCTTAGAATACCAGAATTGACAGGTATTTTTAAGACAATGGATTTGAAAAATATCCATATGAACATGCAATTTATGTGAAGAAAGAAACAGATGGTAGTATATTATTTATGTGCCTATATATTGATGACTTGATCTTTATCGGCAACAATTTTACCATGTTTAAAGACTTCAAGAAAAGGATGGTACAGGAGTTTGAGATAACAAACATTGGTCTGATGACATATTTTCTATGCAGAAAAAAGGGATTTTATATCCCAAAGCAGTTATGCCAATGATATCTTTAAAAGGTTCAAGATGGAAAGTTGCAATCTGGTATCAACTCTAGTTGAGAATGGAGTGGAATTGAAGAATAAAGTTAAAAATGTTGATCCAACTTACTTCAAAAGCTTAGTAGGAAGTTTAAGGTACTTAACATGTACCAGACTGGATGTACTCTATAGAGTTGGACTTATCAGCAAATATATGAAGACACTAGACCAATCTCATTTGAATGCAGCTAAGAGAATTCTTTGCTACATTAAAGACATAATAGATAAAGGTATGTTTCATACCTCAAGTATAAATTTCAATCTTACTAGCTACTCGGATAGTGATTGGGGTAGAGATTTGGATGAAAGAAAAAGTACAACAGGGTTTGTCTTTTTCATGGGAGATACATCTTTCATATAGTCATTTAAGAAGCAATCAATTGTTACGTTATCAAGCTGTGAAGCTGAGTATGTTGCTGCCAACTCAGTTGTATGCTATTCAATATGGTTAAGGAATTTGCTAAAATTTTTTGGATTTCCTCAAGAAAATCCAACAGAGATTTATATCGATAATCAATCAGCAATTGTATTAGTAAAGAACCCGGTGTATCACGAAAGAAGTAAACACATTGATACACATCATCACTTTATCTGAGAGCATGTAAAGAATAAAGAAGTCGAGCTGATATCCTGTAAGACAAATGATCAAGTTGCAGATATCTTTACAAAGCCATTGAAAAGAGAAGTATTTATCAAATTGAAATTCATGCTTGGTATGACATCCCTCAATTGAGTTTAAAGGAGAGATTTGTTGAAGTAAACTCAATCTAGAAGGTTAAGGAAGGCAACCACCAGTTGTCACCGACCAACCATCCAGCCACTAGCCATCGACCACCAGCCGTTTTCACACCATCAACAACAGCCATCAACAACAGCCACCTTTACACTTGAAGGTTAAATTTTCTTATTTTAAATTCATGTATAAATATATAGCTGAGTTTATGTTATTATGTGTGGTGAGATTGAGAGAAACATAAAGAGAAAAGGAGAAGGTGTGCATTAAAGCTTTTGTTTTAATTATTTATAAGATTTTGTTCTTGAAATAAAGAGTGTGTTAAGTGTTTCAAAACCACCACTAGTGATTTCTCCCACCAACAAAAACATCAAGATGTTTTAGAAATCCACTAAGAGACAATGAGTCTATATATTTCTTGGTGGTCTTGATCACAGGTTTGATCAGGTACGTGGAGAAGTGTTATGGAAGGATTCCCTACTTGGCCTTCAAACTTCTTATGCATATGTTTGTCGTGAAGCTGATAAGAAGAAAGCAATGAAGATGGAGGTTGATAAGAGTGAACCCGCTGTCATGGTAGTAAAAACCCGTGGATCATCCTCTAGGTCAAACCAAGGATGGTTAGAAAGCTGGCCAGGACAAACTCGGCCTAGCCAACTAAGATTGTCCCTAAGAAAAATGCCCACATTGTGGCTTGCCAAGACACTCTAAAAGTCGCTGTTTTGAGCTGATTGGATCCTAAGAATTGGGATAAAACGCATGATCTATTATGGTTGCTGTAACAGGTAGACATGGTAAGGCACTAAGTACTTCTACTTTTGTTATGAATAATACATGGATAATGGATTCCGGAGCTACTGAACATATGACTTGTGATTTTAGACAGGTTCTATCACTAAAAACATCAGCCCAAATCGAGGTCAATGTTGTTAATGGTAATGTCATCCTTGTTATTGGGGAAGGCACCATTTCCTTTACTGATACTATGAAACTTGACATTGTTCTTGTGGTTCCCTCTTTAAACTATAATTTATTATTTATTGCTTAAATAACCCTTACTTTACATTGTTTGGTTATTTGTTGGCCCTATTTTTGTGTTTTTAAGGATATTCAGATGCAGAAGACGATTGGTTATGGTATTAGAAGAGGAAAACTTTATTACTTTGAATTGACCACCAATAGTTCTAGCTTGCTGATTCAAGCTCTTTCCAATTATAGGTCTCAAATGAATACTAATAAAGTGTTGGATATTTGAATATGGCACAGATGTCTTGGGCATGCTTCTTTCAGTTATCTATACAAGTCATTTCCTAGTTTGTTTATCAGTACTAATGTTTCCCAATTTAAGTGTGCTGTTTGTGAAATGGCTAAGAGCCATCGAACCTCTTTTCCTCCAAGTTTCAATAAAAGTACCATTCCTTTTATGATTATGCGCTTTATAGGGACAGTCAAAAATTGCTACTCTTCGTGGTGCTCATTGGTTTTTTACTTTTATTGACAATTGTACCAAAATGACATGGGTCACTTTATTAAAATTAAAAGGTGAAGTCAGTTCAGCCTTTCAGAGGTTTCATAAAATGATTATAGTGCAATACAACATCAAGATCCAAGTTCTTAAAAGTGACAATGGTGGTGAATATGTTAATTTAGAAGTTCGTTCCTTCCTGGAACTGCATGGTATTGTTCATCAGACCATGTACCCGTATACTCCTCAATAGAGTGGGGTTGCTGAACGAAAAAATAGACATTTGTCAGAAATGGTTCATGCTTCACTCATTGCAGCGCATCTGCCTCTACAATATTAGGGAGATACGTTTTCATCCGCAACTTACCTTATTAATCATCTTTCTTCTCATATTATCAACTCTCATACACCATTTTAGGCTCTCACATCTCAGATTAGCAGTCCATCAACTCCCAATCTTCCTCCGTGGATAGTGGGGTGTGTTGGTTTTACTCACTTGCAGCCTCCTCAACAACATAATAAAATTGAGCCTCACGTCATTCATTGTGTTTTTTTGGGCTATGCTACTACCCAGAAAGGATATCATTGTTATCATCCTTCGAGTAAAAGAATGTTTATTACACAGGATATGAATTTTCATGAGAATGAAATGCTTTTTAGACCCTCCACGTCCTCATTTCAAGAGGAGTACCAAAGCAGTGAAGTCTTGACCCGAGTTAATACTAAAGTTTTGACATTTGATTACTCTCATGTGGCTAGAAACCGAGCAACAACTACAGTAATTGTCACAGGATTTTCCTTCCAATGGTATACGTGATCCAAGTATAAACTCATCCTCTATTAATTCTCATAATCGATTGTCTCCCACACCGGATGCAATTCCACTCTGTCGCCCTCTAGAGCATATTAATCAAGGTATTCCAAACCTATTTACAAGGCAAATCTTAAGTGTAAACAAAAGTATTCCATGAGTGAGCTAAATTCTGATTCAAGAATGAGATACCCATTAAACAATTATGTGTCTACCAGTCACCTTTCATAATCAAATAAGTCATTTGTATATTAATTATCTATTGTATCTATTCCTAACAGTGTATAGGAGGCTTTAGTAGATTCCTGTTCGAAAGATGCAATGAATGAAGAATTGAGATCATTGAAGAAGAATGCAATCTGAGAAATAACTAACTTACTAGTTAGAAAGAACTTTGTGGGATGCAAATGGGTCTATATAGTGAAATACAAAGCAGATGGAACAGTAGATCACTTTAAGGCAAGATTGATGGCAAAGGGATATACATAGAAATATGGCATCGACTACACTGATACATTTGCACTCGTGGCAAAATCAACACAGTTCATGTTCTAATTGTAAGGATTACTGACACCACATATCTCCACATTGGTATGATATTGTCCATTTTGGGTCTAAGCCCTCATGGATTTGTTCTTGGGCTATACCCAAAAGGCCTCATACCAATGGAGATATTTGTCCATCCTTATATACCCGTGATCCTCCCCATTTCTAACCAATGTGGGACTTTGGTCGTATACCCAACAATCCTTCCCTCGAACAAAGGACCACCGAGCCTCTCCTCAAACGATCATTTATCCATCCACTCTCTGCCAACCAGAATTTTTCATTCTCTACTTCTCTCTACTTCATCGTGTTGGGGTTAGGACACGTCCATGAAGTACCGGAGAGTACTACCTGACTTTGAGAGTTTTTTGCTCTTTGTAGGTCAACTCCTCTTCACCGTGTTGAGATCAGGACACGTTCATGAAGCATCCGGAGCACACCGCCTATCCAATAGAGCTGATCTATGGATCACATCGTGATTTTTAATTAGGGCCCACCACCTTTTGTTCGGCATTCTAAGAATTCATCCATCACGGCTAACTCTGGGGCATGGCTCCGATACCACTTGTAAGGATTACTGACACCACATATCTCCACATTGGTATGATATTGTCCACTTTGGGCCTATGCCCTCATGGATTTGTTCTTGGGCTATACCCAAAAGGCCTCATACCAATGGAGATATTTGTCCATCCTTATATACCCTTGATCCTCCCCATTTTCTAACCAATGTGGGACTTTGGTCGTATACCCAACACTAATGTCCTTAGTAGCAAATCTAGATTGGCCATTACAATAATTTAATGTAAAAAATGCATTCCACCATGAAGATTTAACTAAGGAGATTTGCATGGACTTTCCACTAGGATGGAGTGATCTGGACATACAAAAACACAAGGTATATAGACTTAACAAATCATTATATGAGTTGAAGTAGTCTCCATGAGCGCATTCGGGTATAGGCAAAGTAATTGGGATCACACGTTATTCCTGAAATATCGAGATGGAAAGGTTATAACATACTCTCATTGTATATGTGGATAATATGGCAGTTACTGGTAATAGTACCGCTGAGCAATCAGCCTTGAAAAACTATTTGTCCATAGAATTTGAAATAAAAGATCTTGGTTCTTTAAAATATTTTTTTTGGAATTGAAGTGTCGAGGTACAAGTACGAGATATTTCTATCATAAAGAAAGTATGTTCTTGACCTATTAAAAGAAATTGGTATGACAGTACGCAAGCCGATATCCACTCTATTGGCTAAAGGAATGAAGTTGGGTATTAATCGAACCCAATGATCGATTGATAAAGGGAGGTATCATTGATTAGTAGGATGATTGATGTACTTGGGTCACACTAGGCCAGATCTGGCTCATGCCTTGAGCTTAATTAGTCAATATATGCACAATTCAAAAGAACAACACATGAGCGCAGTCATTAGAATATTGAGTTACTTGAAAGGAAGCCCTGATAAAGGAGTTTTATTTCAAAAAAAATAGGCATTTCAAAATTGAGTGCTATACAGATGCTCACTGGGCCTGATCCACGGATGATAGGCGTTTAACATTCAGGTATTTTACCTTTGTTGGAAGAAATCTAATAATATGGAGAAGTAAAAAGCAAAATGTTGTCTCAAGATCAAGTGTAGAAGCTGAATTGAGGGGCATGACACTAGGTATATGAGAACTCTTATGACTTAAGTTTCTATTACAAGATGTGGGGGTCAACCATAGCCAACCGATGAAGTTATCTTGTGACAATAAAGCTACTCATGGTATTGCTCATAATCTAGTGCAATATGATAGGACCAAGCATGTAGAGGTTGATAAGTTCTTTATTAAAGAAAAGGTAGATAACAAAGTAATTGAGCTTCCTCCCATAAGAACGGATGACCAAGTAGCAGATATTCTCACTAAGACAGTTTCTAGTAACAAGTTCTCCAGGTTTCTAGACAAGTTGGGCATATGCGATATTCATATATGTACCAACTTGAGGGGGAATATTAACTTGTATTAGAATTCATATAATTTAGGGGATTCCTACAATATTTGGTTTAAGTAATTAGTTTTTCTGTTAAGAAAATGTAAGGTTGTATATATATACCTAAAATAAGAAAGCATTATTTCTTCTTATTCTAGATAAGGATTGAGAAAGCTAACTCCAAAAAATCATGGTTTAGAAGTGGTAGAGAAACAAGAAAAACAAAAACAAAACATCTTTCAATGACTACAAATGATAATCATTCTAAAAACCATAACAAAATACAATATCCCTAAGGTATATAGTGAAATTATAGATATTTATCCACAAGATTGTATATTTTAAATAAACGTCCTCCTTATATATATATATATTTTTTAAATTACTGTAAAAACGCTCACTAAATTCTCAAGCTTTTCTAAACGGTACCTATGAAGAGAATTTTTATCATATCTGATGCACGATGTTGCACATGATTTAGTTAAAAATGATAACAGGGACAATTCACCTGATGATGGAGTTTTGGGTTTGATGGCTGCCAAGGTCAGCTTGCACCACAGGACTCAACGATCTATCCATACTTCTGTACGGGGAATCATTCATGAACCGTAAATCCAATCCATTGATGAAAGGAACTCCGAAACCAGCATTTACGAGACACACATAAATGGTATCAGTTACTGAATAATGAATAATATTGTAATAATGCCACTGCCTATCTTTGACAGGCCGTACTGTTGCCCAATAGTTTACCCCGAGGTATAGATCAAACTTTATTTGAGTTTGATTCTTAGAATCGTAATTTCCATAGTAGAAGAAAGCTCTGACGTAATAGTTTTGGTTCTTACCCTGTCTAGGTTTCAATGTATAACAATTCCTTTTACCTTCAGGAAATGTTCTCAAGCTATTCACCATATCCCCAAAGTAAAGAGTCGTCAAGTAATACTCTGGTGCTACTACCGTATTCTTGCCCGTACTAATGAAATCTTTGTCGGATTTGTAAGTTATTCCAGTATTCCCATCCAGATAATCTTCCTTCGCCCCACAATCAATGCTGATGAAACCTTCAAAATTTTGGTTAGAAGAGAAAACTAAACGATTAGACTGATTATCTCCAACATATTGGTATTAATTACCATTTTTTTCTTTATAAGCCAAATATTAAAGCACCACCTTGAGATCAGGACAGAAAATAAGAGCAAGGAATTATAGAAAAATGCAGACCAAGAACTTGAAACAGAAACTGTGTAGTAGCAATCGATCCATACGTTCATGAGTTTAATTATAAGAAATTATTTTTCATTTTTTGGATGATTTATGGGGAAGCAGGATATTTCTAGGGCATTAATAATAATCACTAGCATTTAATCACTATTTCAGGAAAAAAAAAGATGTTGGAGAAAGACAAGATAAATTTTCTTGTATTTTATGATTTAAAAATATAAAAGTTCATTTTAAAACTATTCTAAAAACAAATTTATTTTATATTTATTCTTTCTAACGCGTAACAAGTCAAATCATGCCAACTCAAATATTCGCACCAAGTGGACTCAACATGCCTTAAACAACATGGACCCGTCAACTACATATAGCTACATGAAGCAGAGGGAGTGGCTATTCAAGAATAGGGAATCACGGGCTTCCTTTACGGGGGAGTATTATTATATAAATTAAGTCTCCTACCTGTAGAGATATGCTCTTAGCATTTATCTCTTTTTCTTTTTTTTTAACAAATTCAATAAATTTTCCACACAAAAATTGTTAGGCCATTTTTGTTTGGATAACTAAGGGTTTTTAAAGAGAACTTGTCATGGGTTAGTAACAAGGTGATTTGAAGTGTCAATAACATACTCTCTCTTTTTTTTCTCGAACATGAAAGCTAAGAATATGTTGTTTGAGTTTAAAAGCTTTTTTAATAATTTTTTTTATTTATATGGGGTGTCCGGATCAGTTTACGCGTACCATGATTAATCCACACGATCAATTGAACATCCTGCAAGTTTAGTGAACAGATAAGACACCACAAAGATGATAGACGTGCATAGTAAAGCTCGAATTCAGGTATTTTTTTAATAATTTATTTAATAACGATGATGTGGTACATGTGTTTTTTCAAAAATATGTTTATATATTTAATGATTTTTTTTATTTTTTTTTATGTTTTAACATCATCATAATAAAATATTTAAGAATATGAAATTAATTTTTTAATCTAAATATACTTTTAAAAATATTTTTAAATATTCAAACACATTATCAAGAATAATTTAAATACTTAACCTGTACTTCAAAGTTACCTATAACGGAAAACGCAAACACACCTGTGTCTGAACCACGTACTATGCCGCAAGATCATATTTGTAAAACTGAACACGATATTATTTTAACCTTTTAAAAGATTAAAAAATTAAAAATTAAAATAATATTATTTTAATAAAAATAAATAATAAATTTTAACCCGGACCATACTTGTCATGATTTCACCAAGTTCTATGCAATCTAAATTTTTAAGTAAATGATTTAAGTTTTTCCTTTTTATTTTTCTTTCAACTCCTTCAGACTGGTCATGTTCAAGTATCAATTTGTCATGTCATTCCCGAGCATGCATTATAAATATGTAGTGGTTGGTTGACAGATGTTGTCAATAAATAGATGTGACCACAGCTTAGATGGCAAGTGAGTATCATAATTGTGTTTCTTTTGTTACGTTTCTTCACATCACNTTATAAAATTATATGATTTTATGAATATTATATATATATTTAATGTGTAAAATTAAAATTTAGCTTAACTTATACAGTAAATTTATATGATTTTATAAGTTTATTCGGTTTGAATTTAATCTTTAAATATTTATTAATTAATATTTTTTTAATTATATGCTAAAATTTTATAAAAAAATATTATTATTTTTTGGGTCAACCAAAACTTGATAACATATTATTTTAAAAAATTAAAATTATTAAATAAATCTTATTAAATTAGACATTTATATATTATTTAGAACGTATCCAAAGCTAGTTGGAATTTTGATATGATTAAGTGAGGTTGAGAACTGAATATCTCAAGTTTTGGACCTATTAATTCATTCAAAAAAAAGTTTGGAATCAAGATTGAAATATATCAAAAATATATAAAAATTAGAAATTTAGGGTATATAAAAAAAATTTAGTATGAAGATTTTATTTGTATTATTTTATTGTATTTACTTATTTATTTGTTATTAAATGATTGTTTTTAATTTAAACTTTGTTTCGGTGCATTAGAGATTGTCTAGGGATTCATTTCAAATAAAATACTTTAATGCTATAATTTAATGTTTAAAGGAAAATTTTGAGATTTTAATTAATTTGTAAATAAATATTATTTAGCTCTTAATTACTTGTTTTCACATAAAATAATAATATTGTTTTTCTAACATGTATAAGATTTTCAGTTTACTATTAGGATTTTTTTATATTACAAAGGGTGTTGAAAAAGCTTCCATATTATCTTTTTATGATGAAAAAAAATCTAACCCACAAGAATCATGGGTCAATAGAAAGTCAATACACTAATGCACAAGCTATTTCTGGGAAACGAACTAGCTTTAATAGCAATTCAGAGACATGGGCCAACTCTCTCAGAAAAGAACTAATAGGCAGCTTGGAAGATGATATCACCAACTTACACTTGGAAGATGAAGGCAAACGATGTATGATAATTCAACTTAATAAATTTAATTTTGAATGAAATTCAAATCCATGATTTATTTACAACTCAAATTCAAAGTTTCAAGTAATTAGAAAAAAAAATCAACCATGGACGCGTTGCATGTATAATTCAAATAATTAGTATAGACTCAGAACTTCATCATTTTTTATTATTTTTTTTACCATGCAGGGTGTGAGTAATTTGGCTAGAAGAAACTAAGGGGAAAATACACTTAGCACAAGTCAAATTACAGCAATTTGATGAACCAGTATTGTAGTCTTAAAGCTAGCAGAAGTACCTGAGTTTTCTGCAGCAAGCTTTCTTTTTTTATCCTGCGCAGTATTTTTGGCAGCAAGTTTTGAGTTCTGAAACGTAGCTGAGAGCAAAAGGAGGATCACCCATACTTTTATATAAGAAAGCAGTATTTGCCCACCATCCATCCTAGTCTTGTTCAGGCGATTTTAGTTTGCGCTGTGAGGGAGTTTCAAAAAAAGAAGTTGTTATGAGCTAACAACGCAATTTGAAGAGTACAGCAAATTTGGTATCTGAGAATATGTAGCGCAAATTTAAATACTATGAATATTCGTACTGCACGGTTTGTGAGTGACGAGAACGCTAACAAGTCTTTGTATGGACAGCTGTGCAGCAAGCACCGCCGCCTCCAAGACTTAAAAGTCATCAGTATAATTTATTTATTTATTGTGATAGGTGAAATAGCGTAATGCATTTATAAATTGTAAATCTGACTCGTTTAGTTTTTTTTTAATCCCAGCAATTGATATATCCAGTTGAGTTAAAAAAAATTATAGATATTACAAATATCTACAAGTGGAGTTTATATTACTAATTCTTACTAATAAAATCTTTAATATTAGATATAATTTTCATACCTTATATCATCATTAAATTTTATTTTTTTCTTTTTTAGTTAAGAGAAAAGCTTTTATTTTTTACATTAAAAAAATATAATTAAAAGTATACTAACAAGATTTTGAAGCTGAAACATTTCTAATTATAATTTTAGACGTTTCTAAATAAAATAAAAATATATATTCAATCTACAAATTATTATTATTATTATATAAATAAAAATATATAGGATATACACTACCAGAAATTTACTTAATAACAATGAATTTACTGACAAAATATTTCTGTCGGTAATTTGAAGTCGAACTTATTGACGAAACTTTTTCTGTCTATACTTTAGTCGGTAACTATTGATAGAAAGTGTCCATCGGTAGTTATTGACTGAATTACGGGCGGAAAGTTCAGATTTTTTTTTTTAAAAGCAATTTGCTGATGTGGAGGTTTTTGCGGGTGATTTTTACCGACGGATTCAAAACAACAACTCCGTATTGTGATGTGACTAGTTCATTGTTTAAAATTCTGATGGAATTATCGAGGGATTTGAAATGGCTGATCCGTAAGGTGGCGTATTGATTTTTTTGTTAGAATAGTCGACAGACTCACCGACAGATTGTTTCGTTTGTGAAACCATTGGAGAAGGTTAATATATGCCCTCTCTAGCGACCCTCTCCTCCCCTATTTCTCCTTTTTCTTTGTAATATCAACTCTTTCTATCTGCAAACGACCAACCCCCCTCCCCCCAAACAAAAATCTCCCTCATCTCAGCACAACAAGTTATATTTCTTGAAATTTTGTGGTCATAGCATCCGTATTCTAATTTACTGAAAAACTTTATTCATTGTTGTAAGCAATTCTATCTTTTTAAATTTTAACATTTAAATATCAATTTTATTGTTTTTCTAGTATATGTATTTTATTAATAAATGTACAGTTTTATTGTTATTTCTCAAACAAACTTGTAGTATATGAATGTATAATTTTATACCTATTATGGCTTATTTTAGATTTTATAAGATTGTATTTGTTTATAAATTATTAAAACTTTATGGAATTACCGAATTACATGTGCTGTTTTGAAATAACTAATAGCTTGCTTAATGGGTCCATTTTAAGTTTTATCAATGGTATTGCGAAGTGGTAATTTCTATAAATTTATATATATTAATTTGTATGGATGTTGATAAATGATAATGAATATTTAATATTTATGAGAAGTTGTGATTGATTTGTTGGATAATCTTGAGGTAAATTAATATTTTTGCAAGTTTATTTACCTAACTTAGTTAATTAATATATAATGTCATCATAATTTTATAGAGGTTCGATAAAAGTCATGAATGATCATTTATGAATGTATCAAGATTCACCCTAAGGATTGTGAAGGATGGATTATTGTAATGGGGTTCAGGGTTTTATTAATTTTGCAACATTTATTTCCAAAAATTTTATTGGAGGCAATATTAGGTGTCTATACAGGAAGTGTTAAAATAAAAAGTATTTGTATCTAAATTTTATAATGATGCATCTTCTACACAAAGAGTTTATGGAGAATTACTAGTGTTGGTATGCACATGGAGAAGTATTTGTTAGTAAGAGGAGAATAGGAGAAATGGTGGTTGGGTCAACTTCTAGTGCTAACAATGTGCATAAAATGGCAAATGACAACACTAATCCTTACAGAAGTATGGTTATAGATGCAATGAGAATAAATCAAGGTAATGTCAGTCAATGTCCAATCGTAGAAGAAGAACCTAATGCAGATACAACTAGGTTTTTTGATTTGTTGAAAGATTCAAACGAACCATTATAGCATGGCTGCATAAATCACAGTAAATTATCGGTTGTAGCAAAGGTGTTCACCATTTAGTCAGATCATCGGTTGAGGAGGCCGGGTATGAAAAAATTATTGAATAAGCGATAAGCATTTTACTTGAAAGAAACAGGCTAAAAGAGAACTTCTATACTGCGAAGTCCATGATGAAACCCCTCGGTTTAGGATACCAGAAAATTGACATATGCCCTAACTTTTGCATGTTATATTACCTTGAAAATGCTGAGATGACCAAGTGCATGACATGCGAGCATTCCTATTACAAACCCAGAACTGGTAGGGGAAAGACTCTAGTGGCATATAAAAAACTTAGATAATTCCCAATCACACCTCGACTGCAGAGATTATTCATGTCACAAAGGACTACTAAGCACATGACATGGCACCAAACATATGTTGTAGTTGATGGAGTGATGGTGTATCCTTCTGACGGTAAAGCATGGAAACTCTTTAACAGTGTTCATCCTTACTTTTCAGCTGAATTAAGGAATATATGTCTTGGATTGTGTACAGACTAATTCAACCCATTTAGGTCATTTGTTGTTACTTATTCTTGTTGGCCAATTGGCCAGTCATGCTTACTGTTTATAACTTGCCACCTAGAATGTGTATGAGGCCAAAGTTCATGTTTTTATCTACTGTCATACCTGGGCCAAGCAGTCTGGGGTGGAATATAGATGTTTGTCTTCGACTGTTGATTGATGAATTGGCGTAGTTGTGGTCTTCTAGAGCTTTAACTTATGATATATTTAGGAAACAAAATTTCCTTATGAGGGTGGCTTTGATATGGACTATCAGTGATTTTTTAACTTATAGAATGCCTTATGGTTTGAGCACGCATAGGAAACTAGCATATTCATAGTACATGGAAAACAATAAGGTATTCACGCTAGCAAATGTAGGTAAAGTTTTTTTTTACTGTCACCATCTTGCCACTTAATCACAGGTACAAAAAAGAATAAAAAAGATTTTTTTATGGCAAAGTTGAAAAAGTTGCATCCCCGCATCTTTCTAGTGAAAAATTGCGTGATGTTATATTAGAGTATGATGATATTGTGTTTGACCTTCAATCAAGTAAGCAAAAGTTTCTTAGTTTTAGTATGACTCATAAATGGATAAAGTGAAGTATCTTTTGGGAGCTTCCTTATTGGAAGACTAATTTGCTCCATCATAACCTTGACGTTATGCACATTGAAAAAATATCATGCACATTGAAAAAAACATGTTTGAGAATATTTTTAATACCGTCATGGATGTGAAGGGGAAGACAAAGGACAACATTAAGGCTAGATTGGATATAACTTTATACTATAACCGTAAAAATAAAGAGTTGGTTTATGATGAGTCATGGATTGCAAAACCAAGAGCAAGGTTTGTGTTAAAGAAAAACACACAACTGCTAGTCTACAAATGGCTTAAGAGTATATGTTTTCTAGATGGACATGCATCGAACATATCAAGGCTGGTTAATATAGAGGACTGCAGATTGTATGGAATGAAGAGTTATGATTGCCATGTGTCTATACAAACACTCATACCATTAGCTTTTTGTGATTTGTTGCCAAATGGAATATAGGATGCACTCACGGAGATCTGTCATTTCTTTAGAGATATATGCTCCAGCAAGTTGAAAGTTGAGCACATTGAGAGGCTTTAAATGAATATCGTCGAGACACTATGCAAACTTGTGATGATATTCCCTCCATCATTTTTAGACTCAATAGAGCATCTCCCTATACATCTATTGTTCAAGGCAAAAGTTAAAGGACCGGTCTAGTATAAATAAATGTATCCATTCAAATAGTTAGATATTATAATTGCAATGTAATTCATATATAAAAGTATTTTCTATGTTTTTCTTAATTGAAAATATTTGATTAATTCAATGCAAGTACTTGTTTAATCTCAAGAAAAAGTTTAAGAACAAGGCATATATTGAGGCTTCGATATGTGAGCCCTATATTATTGAGGAGATCTCAATATTTATCTTGTACTATTTTAAACCTCATTTGAGAACGAGAATCAATCACGTTCCATGGCATGATGATGATGATGAACTACCTTTAGTGGGAACTTATCAATATTCTCTAATACTGAACGACCTATACCTAAAAATATCATAAGAGAAAGATATTTGTCAAAAATAGAGTTCAAACAAGCACACAACTATGCTCTATTTAACTATGATGAGCTGAGACCTTTTATTCAGTAAGTTTATATATGTGTAATACTAATTAAACTTTATCAGTAATATACTATTAATTATATATTATAATATCATACACTCATTATCACTTGTAGGCAACATTGATAATATTTGCTCTCCAATAACTCATAGTTGATCGAATTCCAGATCTTTCAATTACTTTATCATACACTCATTATCACTTGTAGGCAACATTTACTGTTTATTGATGTACGTTACATACAAGGTTTATCAAATGGGAAGAAGTGCACTTAAGTCATTGTCTTCACTAAGCTTGGGGCCTGAAAGAAAAGTTAAGTGCTACAACGGGTATTTTAACAATGGATATGTTTTCCATAATGAAGAATACAGGCATGGAAGAAAGACATGTAACAGTGGTGTTTGTGTTAAGGGATTCATTAGTAATGAGTTAGAAGTTGATTACTATGGTAGATTAGAAGAGGTCGTCGAATTACAATATCATAACTAGCAGAATAAAGTGTTTTTATTCAAATATTATTGGTATGACACGACTGACAGAGGAATCAGAGTTTATCAACATAAACAATGTTTTTTTTTTCATAAAGCAATGTCAACAAGTTTATTACACATACACCCCTTTATTTAGAAAGGATCGATCAATAGTGGATTGGTTGTCTATTTTAAAAACAAAACCCCAAGGTCATGTCGAGGTTGTTCAGGATGAGAAAGAAGACACAAGTGTAAGAGAAGAATTCTTTCAAGTTAGTGAATTGGTTGAACCATATTGAGTTGCTCTTTCAATTAAATTGGAAGAAAATTCAAATTTTCATGTTTTTGATGATAGTCTTGTTGATGTTGAAGCAAAAGAGTTGAATTTTGTTTTAAACTCTAGCGTACAAGCAAATATTGATGAAGATGATGATATTTATATTGAAGATGGCGATGAAGGTGATGACTATTGATGATGAAAAAGAAGAAAATTCTAACTAACTATCAAAATGAAGCCCACTGTAAAACCCCTTTTTCATGTACTTTAGATTATGGATAATATATTTTGTAACACAAAATATTTATTGTTTAAGCATTATTATTATTGTTTTGTGCAATGGACAATTTATCATTTAAATTTTTACAAGAAGGTAAATAGGTAATACAAATACAATCTTTCTTGTATAATGCCATAATCACTGATATCCATACCGACGAAATAAAGTCAATTGGCATTTCACAAAGAGTTTGAAAATAATTACTTGAAATGCCACAATCACTGACAACTATATCGACAGATTCACGTCCATTGGTAAGTTATCGGCGGGTCAATATTACCGATAAATTCATTAATAGACGATGCGAATTCCAAAGGGCGATGCATTAAATGCACCTATATCCTCGTCAATTTGCCAATGGAATTACAATGGACCGCGAAAAATATGGAGAGTAATTAAAAATTTTGGTGTAAAATTCAAAAATTACTGATGGATTTTTGACACTTCACTAACGGAATAAAGTAAAATTAATAATTATTTTTTATTCTGTCGGTGAATCTGTCAATAAAATTACACTATAAATCCTAGTGACCGCCTCTTCAGTTCATTTTTTTCCTCTCCTCTCGGTTCTTAATTTCCCATCCCCTCTCTTTGATTTTTTTATTGTCATTTTCTTAATAATTCTGGCAAAGGTTACTAGTTTTTTTTTCAATCATCGTCAATCTAAAAGTTATGTATTTTTTTTATTTCATTTTACTTTAAGTATTTTTTTTATTTTAGCTATTTTATTGTTTTTATGCCTTTTGTTTTGGTGTATTATTGTAATATAGATAAAGTCTTGAAATAAACATAATTATTGAATAATTTGTTGAATTATAATTGTTAATGTTGAATTTATCATAGAATTAGTAATTAAATATGTTGGAATAATTAGTAATTTTACTTTATTATTGCATGATTTCTGTTTAATTATTTCTATTGATTTTAATTGTTAGTCTAGAGGTTTTTTTTTAATTTATTGAAGATATTTTATTGTTGCATTAGTATAATTATTGAATAATTTGTTGAATTGTAATTGTTAATGTTTAATTTACCTTAGTTTTAGTAATTGAAGATGTTGAAATAATTAGTAATTTTACTCTATTATTGCATGATTTGTGTTTAATTTTTTTATTTTAGTTGTTCTAGAGTTTTTTTTTTTGAATTTTTTGAATATATTTTATTGTTGTATTGGCATAATTATTGATTAATTTGTTGAATTGTAATTGTTAATGTTGAATTTACCTTAAAATTAGTAATTGAATATGTTGGAATAATTAGTATAGATTGGGTCAATTGGTTGTTGATATTGTTAATATTTACAGGTTTGTGGATTTGGGTAGTATCCAGTATAGGGGAGGTGTTGTTGAATTGTTTTTTAATATTGGAATTTTATTATATAATTATTTGTATAAAATTATGTAAAGGTGTAGAATGAAAACCAGAACAAGTCGTTTACGTATAGTCAAAGCTAGTTCGTCTAGTAGTGAGGATGATTTTTTTTAAGTGTCTCTCAACCGATGCTACCTCTTCCAGCTCTAGTTCACAACGCAAAGGCAGGGTGCCTTCATAGCGAAATCAATTTATCCGCAAGTACAAGACACAGTGGAAGGACGACCTTTCAATGTAAGTTTATTAAGGTTTTAGTCTTTTAAAACAAAAAATTATACATAATTTGTGAAGTGATCACTATTTCATTAATTTCATTTATTTTCAAGTTCACAAACATTGAAGCCGCTCTAGTAATATCATCGGCATTTAAATAATTAATGGAATCAAATATCTAGGCATCTTGAAAAGATGCCTTAAATCAATGTTTGGTTGGCAAATTTGAGGTTGTTGTTAATTTATATTTTTCAACTTATTTCTAATAAATTATTAATATAATTATAAATAAATTATTATTTTTATTTAAAATTAATTATTTATACACAAGATAAATTCTATTGGGACAGTGAGCATAGCACTATTGTGAGTAGGGTGTGAGAAAATCACATGACAACTAGGTAATATAAAAAACAATATAAGATTTTTTAGACAAAAATTTATATTTTGAAATGTAATTTTTGGTGTGAAGCACAAAAAAAAAGAAAAAAAAACCTGCAAGAGATAGGGATTTTTAAGGCTAGAATGATGTTGCGGTTTGGAGGGATTTCAAACTGATACACATCCCAGAAGATATATGGTTGAGCTATCTTGAGCACATAATGTCTGAACAGTTCACACAATGCTCATAATCCAATGCTAGCAACCGGAATCGGCCAATTCATGGCTCGATAACAACATACACCGGCAGCTTCGTTCTATTTGCTGCACATGCGAATAGATGATAAGATTAATTTAAATGAAACATATCGTTAAATTAATTTGTTGTTAATAAATATTTTTTCATTATAGGCCACGTCTCTTGGTTGTGAGCCTAGCCTGATGGAGCTGTTTATGGAGATGCATGTGCAGAATCAAGACCTTCAAAAGTGGGAGCAATAGTTCATTGATAACCGTGCTTAACATTTCATGATATGTTTGTTTAACCATTTTATTTTGTAAGTTATTATATTTATTGAATTTAATATGATGATTACTTTTTATTTTTATTTTCAAGAGACCTATAATAATCGGTCAAGGGAGAGATATGGGGACAATCTTTTGACCCATTCGAAATTCGATCCGGATTTGTGGATGAAGGTTGGATCGTCTGGTGGACTCGATAAAAATTGGGTTTACGGGCTCTCTAACACTCTGACAGACAATTTGCTGTCGACTTATGGTTTTTTAACTGTTGGGAGCTCCCAATCAATATCGAGCACCTAATTTAAAGAGTTTGTGGCCTTGCAACAACTTACAACTCAGCTCACTAAAAAATACAACCACTTATCAGTGGAGTACACACAACTCAAAGCGACTCGTGCACAATAAAAAGCGAAGTATGCAAAACAAAAGCAGATCATGAACAACTTCGCGAAATGGTCATGAAAATGGCATCACAGAGTGGAACATGTGCGCCTAATCCTTTTTGGCTATATAACCACTAGCCTCCTCCTCCTCCTCCTCCTCTAGCAACTTTATATTAATTTGTAATAAATATTATTTACCTTTAAATTTTCATTTAATATTTTTTTTGAAACACATTCAATTTGTAATGAATATTATTTGACTTTATTTTTTATTTTATGTTTTTTAATAGAAATTTTATTTGGATGATTGGTTTTTATTACCATTAATTTATATAATTTTATATTATGTATTCTAAATAATTTTTTAAAAACAAATTTAAAAATAAATATTACAAAGGGTTTTACAGAAGAAATGAATCCATCAGCATTTGATAGTAGCTGCCACATTCACCGATGAATTTATGAATGGATATATTATGTCGGTATTTCATACACTCACCGATAGCTTTACCGACGGAATGAATCCGTCGGCATTTGACAGTAGCTGTCACAATGACCGATGAATTTATAAATGGATATTTTTTATCGGTATTTCAAACACTCACTAACAAATTTACTGATGGTATGTGTCCATCAATAAATCACGCTATCACCGACGGGATAAAATCTGTTGGTATATTTCAAGCGAAAAACTTTTTTTTGCCATGTAAATTCCATTTGTAAAACCATCGGCAAATGGTTTTTTTTTTGTGTTTCTGACTGATATAGCGATGAAATGTGGAATTACTGATGAAAAAAAAGTCAACAGATGTATTGCGTTAGTGATGATACTAGTAAATAAATTACCGACGAACTCATAATCACACACTGATATAATATTTTTATCGGTAAAACTGTAAAATCTTGTAATGATATAGGTTATGTTAGGTTGACCCAACTTGTGATATTATTTTTAGGTTGTTTAACCTACTATCAGCTGTAATATTCATATTATTTAACTTTGATGGATTGTATATTGTAAGATAATATAAATATTATAAATTGATAGGGTTTTTTTTTAAGAACTTACTATTAGGTGATGCTTTTACATCATATTCTAAGTGACACGGATCATGAAAAGATTAATATGTTTTTAAAGGTTGGTGAAAGAGCTGGAAGATTGGGACAGGGGGTTCAAGTTTCATAAACACTTGTAAAATAAGTTTTCTTGTTACGTTTAAGGACCATAAGATGGTTAATTATTATAAATATAGAATAAAAGGTTATCCCTATTTAACACTCTAATTCTCATGTGTGTGTTTTTCTTTTGTTTTTTTCCCCTGTATATAAGAAAAGTCCCAGCAATCTTATTGTATACGAGCAATGTCACAACAAATTATTTTTTTAGATCAAGACATTCGGGAATGATATGAGTGAAAATGATAAAGAATTCTTATTTTTTATTAGTAAAAAAAAATAAGAGTTGTTACCTAATATTTTATTTATTAGAAATGTTGATTGGTCTCATAGTTCAGGTAAAAGAACTGATTGCATAAAGGAAATATATTAACACTCTTAATATGTTGGACCTGAGATAAGCTATATTATTTATTTGTCTAATATAAAAAAATATTGTTTCTTTTTACTGTTAGTTTATTTAAGGTTGAAGAAAAGCTTTTCTCAGTAAAAATATTTATCTTATCATGTTAAAAACCTAACTATTTTATTGCCAAAATAAAAATAAAAATAAAAATAAAAATAAATTATTTTTTTATTTAATATCAAGAATATATCTTATATATAATTTTATAATCCCGCATATTAAAAAAGGAAACAAAATAAGTTTTTTGTATTTTTTAAAATATAAGCTAAAATCATTTGAAATTTTACAAAGTTGTTGTAAAATCCTTGCAATATTTCTTAAAAACATGCCAAAGTATTTTAATTTTTTTTAAAAAAAATATGCTCAAACAATTTTAGAATTTTTGATTATATACAATTAAAACATTCAGGTTAATCAATAATTTAATTTTGTCACAGTAGGCGAAGGATTTCTCCTGATAGTAGCGGTGCAGCTGTACATTGAAAATTTTACACAATACCGTGATTACCTGTATAATCTGTGATTCGTTGTCCGCTTTCATTGGCTATAAATAGCCAATGAAACCAAGCCAACAAGGAGAGAACAGACAAAACAAGAGAATTTTGAATTCTAAATTTGAGAGCAAACTATTTATATTACGATTTAACACTATTCACTTATTTTTTTATTTTTTCTTCACCCTAGTAAGATATTGATTTTTAAAAAAACCAATTTGAAAAATACCAAAAATATCCCAACGGTTAGATCTAATAGTATTTAAATTTGAGCCTTTGATTTCTTAGGATACAATAGGCTTTACCACACTAGATTAAAACTCAAATCCATCTCAGCCTTTAAAATAATATGCCCTTTGATTCTGTTGCGCCATGTCATCAGGTGTACCAAACACTCGATACACCGCGACACACCAAATTATAGCCCCGTCCATCCAAACCGTCCGATCAACTTGCAGATCAAGCCAATCACAGCCACACGATCTGTTCATCTGTGATCTAACGGTTCATAGGCTTCAGACACATTGGTGCACCATACGCTCCTCCACACCATATCAAAACTCAAAGCCCCTCTCTCCTCTTGCTGACGATTCTTTCTCTCTCCACTGATCTTCCATTTTCGGCCGTTTCAAGCCGCGAAACCACCACAGAAAGGTGCATCACCTCCTCTAAAGCAAAACACCAACCGTTTTACATGTTTTCACCGGTGATTTTGGTCGGAAAAAGGTCGCGACAGTCATCAACCAATCGAACTTCAAGTCATTGATTCTCCCTCATCAGCCATTAACGGCCGTCAAGACCATCACCATTAGAATCCTCATCCTCAAATCTACCAGAATCAACCATTTATTGGTCGAAATCTCACCAGAAAATTTTGTCGCCGTCAACAATAGCCGCGTGTGAATTTTGGTAAATTTCAAAGAAATCCGAGGGTATTTCAGTCTTTTACCAATACAATGGCACTCAGGTAATTTGTTTATGGTATTTTTTATATTTTTATATATAAATACTTGTAAATTTTTGCATGTAAAAAAAAATTAAATTTAAAATAAATAACAACGCGGGTCCAACACCCATTTTATCATGTTACTGTTCATGGATCAAAACCCGATTCTCAAAAATGGATATACCCATTTCTCAATGATATCAAAATAATTTTTATTTTATAAAATAAATATTATTTTTCGACACGTCTCTTTTATTTACAGAAAATGACCGATATCAAAAATTTAAATACTAAATATGGATTATATCCATTATTATTTCTTTTGGTAAATCAGATGTAACTCTCTTTTTTAGGGACAAACATCAATATTTTAGGCAAAGTCTCCTAATTTTAGGGACTGATGTCATTTTTAACATGTCTCCTATTTTTAGGGACCGACGTTAACCATTTTAAAAAATTTACAAATAAGCTCAAAATATAATAGCATTTGAATCAAATGAAAAACACACAAGTAAAGGTAACTTTTCTCTGAAAGGATGTTTTAAGGGTTGTGTCTACCTTCCTTTAATCATAATTAACTCAGTACCTGAATCTTTAGGACCAATGTCTAATTTTGGATTTCTAGTTCCCTCATATTACTAGATGGTGACTTAAATAAAATTTTTATTTCCCTTAATCAAGAAAAAAAACTATTTATTCTTTTTGTTAAAACAAACAAAAAAGAGTGGAGTTGTCGCCCAACGTCATGTAGTGACAAAGTTGATGAAAACTTTGAAATGAAATTAAACAATGATAACAATAAATATCAAGGTTAGAGGATCCACTAATGATATGTCAAATAAGTATAGTATAAACTCTTATTATTCAATCGGAAAACCACACAAAAAAGATATTTCAATTAGATTATAGATTGTTAACATGATTACATTAGTCATCTTATTCGATTAATATCAATACTTGTAAATGAAGCATTCATGATTATAACTTATGTTAACAACAAATCAAGTTCATTTCGTAGCTCAGGTGTCGATTATACCATATAGTATGAGCTACGAAAGTGCTAAGCATTTGTTATACTAAGTGTTATACAACATAAATCAAGATTAGTCATTTAACAAGCAAAGTATTAAAGAGTGAAACAAGATAACAAATACAAAACATGTTAGTATAAAACATTAAAGTCCATGTTGAGTTTCCATTATACTTATTCTTACACCATTAGTGTAACATTTTCACCTTGACATAATAAACTTAGCTAAATATAATAAAAGAAAAATAAATAAATAAGAACATAAATAAGATAAAAGTTAACTAAGTAAATGAAAGAAAATGAAAGGCATAAACTTGATATTAATAAAAGTAAAGCATAAATATTACAAAAAAAAAAAACAAAGAGAGAAAGCAAGAGCATGATCTTGATTTGGAAACCTTGCCTAAATGCATGGCAAATGTCTCCCTTTATAGGCCAAAATTGAAAACCATTGATTTGATGACTAATAAATGAATGAGTGACTAACTCTTGACTTGATGACATTCCTTATCTTCTCTTGTCTGCCCAAAACATCATTGATAATGTCAAAATTGAAACCACTTGAAATATATAAAAGTTGTAGGAAATTGTCTCAGCTTTCTTGTGCAAAAAATTCATTTCATTTGGACTTCTATAACTCTAGATATAGGCCAAACATTGAACAGTGCTCGGGCTGCAAAACAAATTTAGAGTTGAAAAGGACCTTTGTAGATCTTGGGCTCCATATAAAAGTTGTAGGCCTATATCTTACATTTTCATCCATATAAATTAGACCTAAATCTGAGATCTACAGCTCCATATATGACTCAATTACCGAACAGTATTCCGGTTTGAACTACACTGATATCTCTTTTCTAAGTTTGGTAATCTCTTTGTCCTTTTAATTTTAGTTCTTAAATTTATCAATCAATTATTTCATTTACGTGATAGACTAGCATTTAAAATGAACATTTACCACAGATTAAAGATATCTTATATTATTAGATATATTATTATAAAAAATGTTTTAGTTAAGGAGTTATTGATACTTTAAGTGCAAAATGATAATATAAAATCTTGATAAAAAAATTTATTTTTAAGTACTAATCAACACCTAATACTGTTTCCAGTAAAATTTTTGAAAATAGATATTGTAAAATTAATAAAACCTTGAACCCCGTTACAATAATTTATTCTTCGCAATTTTTAGTGTTGCTACCCAATTTTTAACCCATGTTTGATAAATTTTTAGAAAAATTCAAAAATAACAAAAAAAATTAAAAAATAATTAAAGGAACAAGTTTGAAAACATAATAATATTTTTACCTATAAATACTCTTCTTCCTAGCACACTTAAAGAGGAAGGCAATTGCAATAAAAGGGGAGGCAATAAAAAAAGAAAAAACCCTAACAAAAAAAACTCTTAACTCTTTCTTCTCCCTCACCCGAGCCGCCGCCCTCCTCCCCGTTTTCAATTTTTCTCCCTTCTTCTCGCCAGCTAAGAGCAAGGCTCCCTTTTCCCTTCTCAGACCTCACTCTCTTCAACCACAATTGCCTCTTCATCATCGCTGGCCTCCACCAAGCCACACAACAGTAGCTGATCCCCTCCACCACTAGCTTGGGACGCCATCCTCAGCTTCCCAACAGGAGTCCCCTTCACAGCCTCCGCCCATCAAAGAACCCAGCGGCATCCGACAACAATAGCGCCCACAGACACCGGCCCCTTCCTCATCTTTTAGAGCTTCCCGCCTTTTTCAACCAGCAGCGACGACCTACTCTAGCATCCATGGCCTTCACTCCCTCCGTCTCCCATCTCCACAACAACTCTAGCGGCCGCAGGTGACAGCAGATCTATTCTCCATCTCCAATGGCTAGACCCGACAAAAGCCTAGCAGCCGTCGACCCCCCCTTGGTCATACAGCCGACCACCTGAAATAGAAAAGGGGAAACAAAAGGAAAAGAACCGATCGGTAGAAGGAGCAGATCCGAAACGGAGAAAAAGAGAAAAAGAAGTAGATTTCAAAAACAAAGGAAATAAAAACTAAAATCAACTGGTTGTTGTGTTTTTGTTGTTGCTATAGGTCACCGCCGGTGCAGGGAGACAAAGAAGAGGAAGAGGTTCCCGATCCACTAGTTTTTGCGACCTTCATCGGCAGCGGCGCGTGAATCCACGCGCCACAGTCGCGGTGGCGTGTTGGGCAACGGGCCGCTACTATTCCAGAAGGCTTCCTAACACTGTTGTAGGATGTTTTTGGGTCTGTTTTGTAGTTTTAACAGTGTTTAATGCATGTGTTTTTGTTTAGTTTTGATTTTGTATAATTTTGTTGTCTTGATGTAACAAGAAAAAAAAGAAAATAAAAGAAATAGAGTGATAGTGCATGTGTGTTTGAATTTATTTTATGGATGTTTTTTTAATTTATGATAAAATTACAAAGAATAAAAAAGAATTTAATATTTTGATTTGTTTATGTTTAAGAATTATGAATTTATAGGTAAGTTGGATTTTTAATATTTAATGAAAAGATAATTATTAAAAAAAATTTAATATATTAAAATTATAGAGCAGTTTATCAGTTTATTTTAGATATGTTAGGGTTTTTTAATTATAATTAGTTTCGGGTATTAATATTTTTTTTAACTATAATTAATTTTTTATTTATAAATTTATGATGATAAGACTAGTATATTTGAATGTTTTAGTAGCCTTTGATTAAATAATAAGTGGAGGTATGAATTTCTTACAAGATTAGTATATTCAGGTTTTTTAGTAGATTTTGATTAAATAATAGGATTTTTTAGTAGTATTTGATTAAATAATAAGTGGTGACGCCACTGAATCAATCAAATTAATACAATGAAAAATCACTAACCGTACGCCTAGCGGGTTGATATATTAATGAATGATCATCCTCAAATCTCTATAAAATTATGCTCTATAAAATTATGATAATTAATATATAATAATATATATTAATTAATTATATTAGATAAATAAATTTATAAAAATATTGGTTTTTTTCTATATTATCCAATAAACTAATTATAAATTCTCATAAATATTAAATATTCATTATCAATTGTTAACTCCATACAAATTTTTACATATAAATTTATAAAAATTACAACTCCGTAATAATATTGATAAAAATTAAAACAAACCTATTAAACAAACTATTAATTATTTCACCACAACACATGTAATTTGGTAATTCAATAACATTTCAATAATTTACAAACAAATATAATTTTATAAAATCTAAAATAATTGAACCATAATAAGTACAAAATTATATATTCATATACTACAAGTTTGTTTGAAAAATAATAATAATAATAATAATATGCAATACTAACAAAATATATATACTAAAAAAATAATGAAATTGACATTTAAATGTTAAAATTAAAAAAACATAGAATTACGTACAAAAAATAATAAAATCCATAATAAATCAAAATACGAATGTTGTAACCATAAAACTTAAAGAAATATAACTTATGCTGAGAAAAGAGAATTTTTTTTAAGAAGGTTAGTTGTTTGCAATTTGGAAGGGGAGAGTTAAAATAGAGAAACAAAAGGATAAATAAGAAAGGAGAGGGTTAGCATTTGCTGATGGAATTATCGATGAACTACTTTTGTTGAAGATTATGTCAGCTATTTTGATGGTGAATCGCTCACATCACAGTATGAAGATTCCGGTTTGAATCTCTTAGTGATTTCATCAGTAAAATCACCCACCAAAACTTCCACATCAGCGAATTACTTTTTTTTTTTATTTTGAATATTCTATCTGTAATTCGATTAATATATATAAACCTAAGTATTCCATCAATATATATCAACTGAATTATAAATGGAAAAGATTCTTTCGGTAATTATAACCACAAATTATGGACAAAATTATTATTCGGTAATGCTACTGATATTACACGAATTTCTGGTAATGTATATTAAGTTCAGCCTACTATTTCAACTTTTTTTTATCTTCTAATTTAAATTATCTCCCTAACTAATTTATTCGTATATAATTAAGAGCTCTTTGATTCTTTTCGTGTCCTAGCAAATGCGTACGTAGTTTATCATGTTTACTTTGTACTGTGAAACCTTATTTTCCTATCATTCTAGGGTTTTTTTTAGCAATTAAGAACTAGATAACTGACAGATTTCTCAAGTCCCGTGATGAAGCATAGGCAATGCCTCTAGTACAATATAAAAGAGTAAAACACAATATAATTACATGTTTATGTACTTAAAAAGGAAGTTCTTGGAGTTGGAAGCTTGTTTAGAGAAAAAGGCTTCAAGTTTGGTAGGAAGAACATGAGGCAAAGATGCTACGCATAATGTTAGGGGTGTGATTTGAAAAAAACAAAGGTGCAGAGTGGGAAAAATTAAAAAATAAAAGAGATAAAAAAAGAAGAAGATGTGGCAGAGAAGCCACCACGTGCATACAAAGAAAAAGAAAGAACTACTGTCATAAACCCACAACTAAGCAAAGAACCCTAAATACCCTCCCTAAAGCAGCCAGCACCCCAAACAAACCAAGGGCAAATCAGCTATTGAACAATTAAAATTATTGCACAATCTGAATCCACGTGCGAAAGCTCTAACACGCCGAGAGCCCAGCACCTGATCTCATATACTGCATTTGCCTTCTAACAACCAAAACAAACGGCAGACCAGCCCTTCAACTATTGAAATCCACAATCAAAAGTTCTCCTGCACTACAGTACATGACTAATCTCTTTTAGTATTCAGGAAACAATAGAAAAAAAATTATAAGCAACAAAAATTTATGTTGAATATAATCACTATCAAAAACCTTAATTTATAATTTTATTTTTAAATATTTTTTTAAATACAATTTAAATAGATTTAAAAGTTGATCTAAACCAACTAAGAAATCTAAAAATAGTAGAAGTCCTTAAGAAATTAGAAAACTCAAAAGTAAAAAGTAAAAATAACAAACTAGCCCAAATAACATCTTTTTATTCTAAATTTAGAGTATGTTTGTTTGCCTGTTTTCTGAAAACTATTTTTAAACTTTTCTATATTTATTTGCTATTAGAAAAACTGGTTAACGGAAAACACTTTCCACTCAAGGAAAAATTTAGTTTAGTTTGCATAAAAGTTTTTCTTTTTATCTTGGGAGAAAATACTTTTCAGAAATTGTGAAAAAATTAAAATATCATATTATTTATTGATTAAATCAAATTTAATCCTCAAACTTTTAATTGCTATATGTTTTGTTTTACATCTTCTTCTTTCTTAATTTCATCTCTTAAAATTTAATTTCTATATTAAATTTGATCCTCATTCTTTTGATTGTTACTCATTTTATCTGAAATAATTAATAAAATTATAATTATAATTATTTTAATTTTATCATCTTTTAATTTTTTTTGTCTGTTAGATTTGATCTCTATTATTTTGATTGTTATTTATTTTATTTGAGATTATTTGTGAAATTAAATTTTTTTAATTTCATTTTCATTCAACCTTTTAATTTGTAAGATTTATTCTTTGTTATTTTAATAAACTTAAAAAATAAAAAAATATTAATAAGTTATTTTCCAGCTCATATTCTATAACATAATCAAACACTGTTAAGTGTTTTCTAACTTATATTTTTATGATATTAACGGACATAAAAAATAATTCACTTTCTATAAATTTACTTTTTAAACAAAACTACTTTTAAAAAAAAATTATAGCAAATAAACAGGCTTAAAAAAAATTTAGACCTTAGTTATTTACAACTAGTCACCCTTCCTGTAAACCCAAGTCTTGGAAACCTCATGATAGAATTTAAGTAAAATCCAACAATCAAATCATTAGGCTTTTTGGTTTGGTTAGGCCAATCACTTTGCGTAACACAGATGTCTTCATAGATTTAGCTATTTCCCATCAATCCACAAATATTCATTTAAGGTTGTCTACTTACATAGGGTTATTATAATCTTAAATTAAGCATGATATTATAATTTTAAAATACATGTCCCAAGCGTTTATATTCCAGACGGTATTTAGAAGGGGGGAAAAGGAGAAAAGACAATAAGCAAAACGAAGTAAAAAAAGGCTTTGTTTCACCATTGTTGTGTAATCTTGTTGCCAATTGGCAAGATAGTTTGAAGTCCCGATCTTTAATCATATGGTGAAAATAAAATTTTCATTAACTCTTTACTCTTAATGCAGGTAATGCGCTTTTGACTGAATTTAGTTTTAACGTAAAAAAATAAAAATCTACAGGAATACATTGCTTATTGGCGTTTAACAAATATGTGACAAACTGGTAATCGTACCAATATTCTCTTTTATATGGTAAAAAAAAAAACCTTTTTTTAATATAGAATCGGGAAATGTACCATATAAATAGACCCGGGCAGCAGAGAATATTTGATAAATAAATAAAAAAAATCGGTGGCTACTAGCTAGTTTGATGAATAAGAAAATTTAATTTGCAACGGACTCATTCAAGCAGGAGCTGATATTATAATTGTTCCCCTAGTTTACAGTAGTTCCATACAAATGCCTGTATGGGTTCATGAAGGCGACCTAGCCTGAGTACACTCGAAAATGTTTTCCAAAACTTGATAATATCTAAGTGAGCATTCAAACACATTTAAAAATTTAAATATAGAACAATTAAATAAAACCTCATATCTCGATGGTGTGAAAATAAAAAATAAAAATCAATCACACAAATTTCAACCAATAGGCTAACACATGTGACTGTCATAATGGGCCACCATGTTTGGGGCTCTCCCGTTACAACCATATATATACACAAAATTGCTTAGATAAGGGGAAAATTCAAACTCATTTTTGTTATATTTATAAAAAATAAACCAACATTTTATTCATCAAAATAAATTTATATGTTGGAAAAAAAACCTTTTTTTATTTCGCTAAGCTTGCACAACAAACACACATTCACATAAAAAGTTTCAACATAAAAAACGAACCATTACACCTTGACTAAATCAAAATCAGCTTGTTTTTTTCAAATCATCGGAGAGTATTGATTTCCACCTTCGCTAACAGGGCGTTTAGAACTGTCATGTTCATTTTTCTTTACATCTTCTTCTCTCTCTCTTTTTATATGTACTAGGATAATCTACGTGGGCTGTCATGATGAAGGAGGAGGTTGTTTTAACGAGTCGAGTTGTGTTTGTTGTGGGGTTAGTGTTTGGAGGCTAAAAGAGGAAGAAGCAAAAGCATATCAATCCATTGGGTTTATTTAAGTGTGGATGATGTTTGTGAGTAGAGAAAGTTATGATTGTGGTACTGTGATGGTGGTTTATTTCAGAGCGGATCGGGTCTGATGATGATCACTAATGGTGGATTTAGAGGGAAGAAAAGGCTGGTCATTAATGGGCTGGTATGGGTTGGGGTGGTTGATTTGTCAGCTAGGAGTATTTTAATGGTTATGTGACATTGTTTTCTTGAGTCTTTCTTCTTGTGAGACAGAATACGTGGCAACCATTTTTTATATTTGTGTGTAGTTAAAGAGAATTTTAGAGATAATGCACGTGTGTCAAGAGAAAAGCATAGACATTTTCGTTGATAATAAGTCTACAATTATTTTGGGAAAAAAAAAACTCACTTTTTTCTAAGGAGAAATGAGCATGCAAACAGCGGATATCCCTCCATTAGAGAGTGCACAAGAAAAAAAGAGGTGTGACTGAGTTATGTGAAGTTCATTAATCAAGTTGCATATATTCTTACAAAGGTTTTGAAATAAGAAGATTTTTGCAAATTAAGAGCTTTGCTAGGACATATCTAGAGATAGGTTTAAGGAAGGATGTCGAGGGTAAATTTATACTATAATAATGTTTTGTGCATATATAAATTCAGTTCAAGCCGTAGCGGTTTTAACAACAAACAAACAGTTATTGTTTATTAACTACCTAAGATTTGGAGCCATATCTGTGCCAAGCACCAAGGTCAGTTCAACGGAACCGCGCATGCTTATTTCAGATGACATTTCCATGGCCAAACATTCCTTTAGCTCTCCCAAAATATCACTCATGTCCGGCCTTTGTATTGAAATCGGGGGCACGCAGGACAGTGCTATCTCCAGAGCTTTCCAAGCACAATTAGTGCTGAATTCACCTTGCAGCCTTGGATCGATAATGCTCTGGATATCCCCTCTTTCAACTAGAGGACTCACCCATTGAAGTATGTGAGTGTGGCCTATATGGCCCCTTATTAAAGGCGGTTGACCAGTTATTAGCTCACACAGAAGAATACCGAAGCTGTAAACATCACTTTTCTTATTTAAGTTTCCTGATGCTCGAAATCTGCATACAGAATATAATGATAATTATGCTAGGAGAACACACACAGTGAGAGAAGATTAAGTTTGAATACATACTCAGGATCAATGTATCCGGGCGTGCCTGCAGGTACTGTTATGACATGCGAGTCTCCTTCATTTGCGAAGGCTTTGGACAGCCCAAAATCTGCAATCTTGGCTTGAAGGTTTTCAGTTAATAAGATGTTGGATGATTTCAAATCTCTATGGACTATTGGCGGCCTACAACCATTATGCAGATATTCCAAACCTGCGAGTTCAATAATGCCAGTTAATCCAACAAAGTTTGCAGAATAAAAATGAAGAAAAAATGACTCAAGCACTAGAGTCAGACCTTGTGCTGCGTCTACTGCAATTTGCAGCCTTTCCCTCCAATTCAACATATTTGTGCTATTTTCTACAGCCACAAAAACACATTAATATCATAAAGTAAACAATAAACTTTGCAATGTGATGAATACAATAGGAATTATGTTTCATTAAATATTGAAGTTCATCCGTGCTATATGAGTTCTATATTCTTAACGTAACAGTTTAAATTATTAGGTAGGATACAAAGATATAATTTAAATTATTTTTTAACACTCTCTCAAGTAAAGTTTTTTAGACTTGAAACTTATACAGATTTATATTATCTTTTATTTAATTTATTTTTTTAAATAGAACAGGGATAATGAGATTTGAGCTCATGGTGGCTTTGTTATCATGACTCTTATACTATGTTAAATAAACATTTTAACATAAAAACTTAAACTATTAAGTAAAATCTCAAGATATAATTTATATTATACTTTAACAATGATAAATTCATACAAATTTGAGTAAGAGTTCTATCTTTAAACTATCTTTAAACTAGTTTGTGTCCCAAAAAAATTAAAGAATTCTATGTTTCCGAGAGTAATTCTATAAATACCTGACAATTGCTCCTTCAAGTTCCCATTTGCCATGTATTCGTAAACAAGTGCCATATTTTCATGCTCATTACAGTAACCAACGAGGGATACCAAGTTTTTGTGATGAACAATCATCAATTGTTGGACCTGCATTTGGAAACACTACTCTGTCATAGTTGAAAGAAAATATTTGATGCACATCTCATGTTCTCTATAGGAAAGGAGAAAGCTAAATAATTTGTTACCTCCGCTAGAAATTCTTTATAACCTTGCCTTGAGGATTGAGATAACAACTTGATAGCAACTTGACGGCTATCTTTCAGGTTGCCAAGATATACTTTTCCAAATCCTCCTTCTCCAATAATGGTTTGGAAATTATTGGTAATGCTAACTATTTCAGTGTATGTAAATGGTTTATTCTTTGATTTCAGTGACAATTCTTTTCTGGATAAGCCCACTGAGGAAGATGATGACACATTTAATCTCCCTGCAAAGGAAAATTTCAATTTTTATTTTGATAAAGCGATAAATATTCCAATATTTTAACAAAGATACGAGAGTATGAAACTATATATGTCATCATATTTACATGTCAAAACTATGTTATTACTTACTGATCTCATGCTGAATCGTATTCTCATCCGCTAAGTTGCAGGAAGGAAATGAGGTATTGGGGGTGGTATCCAGATTAGAATTATCATATGATAGGTAATATAAAAGTTGTTGGGTGCACATCATATATATATATATATATATATATATTGAATATGAATGAAAAAACCTTAAGTGCTTACGTATAAGATAGACTCATAGAATAAAATTCTACAAGGCTTTTAAGTTGAAGACAATGTATGATCATATATGTAAGCCATCGGATGTATAGATCATCAATAATTTCACAGAAAACACAAAGCATCTTCTAAGCCAAAACTCACCTCTTTTCAACCTCCAGAAGATAATTGTAATGCTAAGGAGGAGGAGCACCGAAACTGATATGACAAATGCAATAACTGGAACAGGAAAACTTCGGTGTTTCTTTTCACATGTATCCATCTTGCATAAATCCAGATTTCCATCCAAACTTGCATCAAGTAAAATAGTGTCAGATGTAACTGAGAATCAACGATGTAACAAATAACCCAATAAGAGTGATCATGGTTAGCTTTAGAAAGTTAGCAAGATCACTGTGAAATAACCCAATAAGAATTGTACTCGTTACTTAATTCCTTGAAGTCGTACTAACATGCAAAGATAATGGATTTGTATAATCTATCTTCTGACTCCTCTCTGTTCCTTAACGTTTAATTTCAATTTATGAAAAATTAAAACAGTGTTCACTTCATATGTAAGAAAAGAAGTTAGAGAAGAACAGAGGAGTGGAATGATTGTTTAATTAACATGCAGATAAGTTGTAATCGTTGAAGATGATAACCAAACCTCAGCTGCAATTGTCCACTGTTAGACTTTTCCTTGAGACTATGGGGAACTGTACCTGTGAGTTTGTTCCCGCTCAAATATCTGCAAATAGGAAAAACAAAGTCACCATTCACCATGGTAATCTTTGTAAAAACTTCTCGTGGTAAATATTAGAGCATGTCAACTTACAGGATAGTAAGATATGGCAGCTGCGCAAAAGCTTCTGGCACTGTTCCTGTCAATTCATTGTTTGATAAATCCCTAAAAAAAATGTGAAACAAATAACGAACAATCACATTCTGTAAAGGAATAGATGACAAGAGTACGCAATAGTTGGGAAAAAATAGAGGTTGTTCCTCCACTGATCTAAAGTATGGACACTCATTTTTTCAATCTTTGTGGAGCCAGAATCCCTATCGATGGCTTGTAGGATTTTGTCCAGAAAAGATGCATATAGGGAGAGAGGATATGCCTCAAGCTTACAAGATGCATGAGGCCTCCATACACCTCTAGCCAATTTCCATATGGAATATTTGTAACATCACCTTCAGACTTCCATAAGACAATGTCTCATCATAGGACTGGGGTGCCCTCCAATTTCAAGGGTCTTGAACCAACAAACAATAGTTATCTTCAAATAGAATGATGAATGTCTGAAATCAGTAAGAAATTCTAGCACTGACTGTCATTCCAGTGCTAGATATCTAGTAGCCATTGCTAGGGTAGTTTATTTGTATTAAAACCTGTTACAACTTGGTTATCAACACTTACAAGGATTGGATTGCTTTGAGGTTCAAGAGTGAAACAGCTATATTCCCTGATAATTGACTTGAACTTAGATTCCTGCTTACAGTTAATTGTAAATGAGTGAGACATTGAGATAATGAATGCCATATCTAAGTTGATGTTCTTCAAAAATAACTTCCAGAAAATATTCCAACAATCATACAAAATTTAAGAGGGAACTCACAGAGAGATGATCCTTGGAGGATTGTCATTGTTGCATTGCAAACCAGTCCACGTAGTAAGTGGAAAACATGGATCTCCTTGCCAGTCAACTCTATCTATCATGTATGCTTCCTTGATGGCCATGATTGCATCAACTGTGATAATTTAGGTTAAAAACGGTGAGAAATGCATAGCTTTAGATTTATAAGAGAGAATCGCTATATACTGGGTAATGGCCTCTATATCAAAAAAAAATTATCGAGCTTGCATTTTTGTGACAAGAGAATAATTTTTTTATGATGAATTAAAAAAAAAACTACCTTAGTTAGCCATTAGGCTTTACCGTTTGTATGGTGGCTATCAAACAATTATCATTTATATGATTTTATAAGATTCCAATTGAATTTTCAAATTATATGCCAATTGGTTTGATACATAGTCTTTATAAAGTTCTTGCAAAGATTATTTCTAATAGACTCAAACATGTTAGCCAGGATCTTATTAGTGAGAATCAAACTGCCTTTATCATTGAACGTTAGATTGTTGATGGTTTTATGATAGCCAATAAAATGATTCATGATTTACCAAGCTCGAGGGGGTAAGGTATGATCTTCAAAGTGGATTTCCATAAAGCTTTTCATTAATTCTTTTCATTCTGTATTGTGGAATTATCTTGATGAGATTATGGGATATATGGGTTTGGGGGCTAAATGGAGAAGTTTAATATATGAATGTCTCTCTACTTCTCAATTATGAGTACTTATTAACGGGTCTCCTGCTAGAGAGTTCAAGGTCACGCGTGGAATTCGTCAAGGTGATTCGTTATCTCCATTCTTCTTTAGCATTACAGTGGAAGGATTAGCAATCTTGTTTCACTGTGCATCAAAGGTTGATTTATTCAAAGGGCTAAATTGAGATGTGGAGAGTTTTTTACTCGCTAGCAATATGCGATGACACCTTAGTGTTCCTTGTTGAAGTAAACTAAATCTAGAAGGTTAAGGAAGGCAACCACCAGCTATCACCAACCAACCGTCCAGCAGCCAACCACTTTCACACCTTCGACCATAGCCGCCTTTATATTTTAAGGTTGAATTTTCTTGTTTTGAATTTGTATATTAATTGACAGCTGATTTTATGTTATTATGTGTGAAGAGATTGAGAAAAACACATAGAGAAAGAGAGAGTGTGCATTGAAGTTTTTTGTTTTAACTATTGTAAGTTTTTGTTCTTGAAACAAAAGGTGTGTTTTATCCCCTATGAGTATTTCAAAACCACCACCAGTGGTTTCTTCCACCAACAATTGGTATTAGAGCCTCATTTGTCAGAAAACAGAGGTATTTTTGGGATATATCTGAATTTTTAAAGTTGTCAAAAACACATTTTGATTATTCCAAAGTGTAAAGCTCATCCATATAAACTCAACGGTGTAAAAATTAGATTAATCAGAGCATAGGGTGGCCTACACTCTTCGTATGAAATTTCAGTACTATAGCCTATGCACCCCGAGGAAGAAGACGACTGAGCCACACGCGCGCCATATTTAAGCCATACCAAGCCACCTATGTCGATCCAGAGCCAAGCTGAGCTTCAAGCCATATTCTGAAGTCAAGTTATGCCAAAAGAATATTCCGTGCAATATTCTCGGTTCAGCCCTAGCAAACTGCCCGACCTTAAAATTGGTTTTTTTACCGATTCACCCTATTTCTAACCTATTTTCTACACAATCAAATAGGTTCTCTACTATTTGGACCATTTCAGATCCACTTACAGTGTCGGTTTTGCTAAATTCAACTCTTAAAAGTGATATAGTCATTTAAAGAGCAAAATAACTACAGAAAATGCACAAACACTCATCCCGAAGCTAACCAAAGACAACTATGATAGTTGGTGCATCAGATTGAAGGCATTCCTTGGTTCACAAGAGTGTATAGACATTGTGCAATATGGTTATGATGAACCAGAGTCTAAAGAATCAGAAGATGCTCTACTAGAGGTATAAAAGCAAGTCCTCAAAGCTAATAGAAAAAAAGACAACAAAGTAAAGACCATCATTTATCAAGGTCTTGATGAAGCCATATTTGAAATCATTTCTTTTATAAAAACATAAAAAAAAATATGAGAGGCTCTCCAACAAAAATACAAAGTGGCTGACAGAATAAAGAAGATTTGTCTCTAATCTTTGCGAGGTGAATTTGAATTATTACAAATAAAGTCCTTATAATCTATTTCTGATTATCACATAACAATTATGGTGATAGTCAATTAGATGAGAAAAAATGGAGAAGCCCTTTCAAAATGCTCGAATTACTGAGAAAATTTTGAGATCTTTAGATCCAAATTTGATTTTGTTGTTGTCACTATTGAACTAGATCTAAAATTTGATTTTGTTATTATCGTTATTGAAGAGTTCAAAAAAGTGGACAAGTTGACAAGGGATGAACTTATGAGTTCTTTGCAAGCTCATAAGTAGAAGATTATAAAAAGAAATAGAGATAAGGCAATTGAGCATGCCTTATAAGTAAAGTTATCTCTCAAAGACAGATATAAGCAAAGGAAGACTTCAATAAGTGGAAAAACCACTTGAGGAAAAAGTCAACAAACACGAGGAGGATTTTAGCGATTTCAAGCCAAAGGTTCTTGGAATACAAGTTTTAGAGGAAGAGGTGGTAAAAACACCACTAAAGGAGATCAAGGATAACAAACATTCACTCCTAGAGGAAGAGGAGGCAGTTACAATAACTATGATAAGAGGAATATCCAGTGTTATAATTGCAATCAATTTGGGCACATAGCACTAAATGTCAAATGAAAGCTCCACTAGAGATACGTGAGCAAGTCAACTATACAGAAGAGAATGTCAACAGCAGAGAAGCAGTTGCATTAGTTGTCCAACAAGGACTTGACAAAAGTCAAGAGAATATTTGGTATCTAGATTATGAAGCCAGCAATCACATGTATGGCCAATAAGATTTATATAGTGATTTAGATGAGATCATACAAGGTTTCGTCACTTTTAAAGATACCTCAAAAGTTCTATTCAAAGGTAAAGGCAACATCCAAATCAAGTTAAAAAATGGCGATCATAGCTACATCATCGATGTCTACTATGTCCCAGCCATAAAACAGAACTTGGTGAGCATAGGTCAACTTTTAGAGAAAGGTTATACATTTTTCATGAATAATTGTCATCTGACAATTACAAACTGCAATAGGAGATTAATTGCCTATGTGAAAATGTTCAAAAATAGAATATTTCCTTTAAATATCCAATAAGATGCAGCAAAGTATTTTAGTGTCATCACCATCAGTGAAGAATGGCTTTGGCACCTGAGGCTTGGACATCTAAATTTCACAAGTCTGAAGATGTTAGCAAATAAGAAGATGGTTGAAGGTATGCTCCACATTGATTATCCAGATAAAGTATGTGAGAGTTGTGTCCTCAGCAAACATCACAGATCCAGTTTTGCCAAAGAAATCAATTGGAAAGTAAAAAAGCCACTAGAGTTAGTGCACACAAACGTGTGTGGTCCTATAAAGCCTATGTCAACCGGACAAAATAGGTACTTTCTCACTTTCATTGATGATTTTAGCAGAAAGACATGGATATATTTTCTAAAGAGGAAGTCATAAGTGTTCAATTGTTTTAAAGATTTTAAAGCAATTGTTGAGAAGTAAAGTGACTATAAGATCAAAACCGTGAGATTTGATCAAGGTAGAGAATATACAGCAAATGACTTTGAAGCTTTGTGTACATAACAAGGCATCAAACACCAGACAACACCAGCTTATACACCACAGCTGAATGGTGTAGCTGAGAGAAATAATCGAATGATCCTTGACATGGCAAGCCTACTCAAAGCAAAGAAACTACCCAAACAATACTGGGCTGAAGCTGTATCATGTACAATGTATCTGCTTAATTGCTGCCCAACTAGAATTTTACAAGCTGTCACTCTACAAAAAGCATGGAGTGGTCACAATCCAAACGTAACTCATCTTCGAGTCTTTAGTTGTGTGGCATATGCAAAGATCCTAGATGCAAGAAGGATTAAACTCAATGATAAAAATGAGAAATGCATCTTTGTCAAATACAGTGATAAAAGGATAGGATATAAGTTGTATAATCTCATCACAAATAAGGTAATTATGAGTATAGATTTGATCTTTGAAGAAGATAAAACTTGGCAATGGAATGATGACCAAGAAGCAGTTAAATGGATCAGCACTAATTTGATCCTTGAAGATGAAGAAGTACCAATAATACTTGCAGAAGGTTCGATATTACGAGAAGATGAGCCATAAAGGCTGGTACACAGATTTCCTGTATTCAACAGGAAAAACACACTAGAATCATCATTGACACCATCATCATTAGAACCATCATCAACATCCTCATCAGAAGGACCAAGAATAATGAGAAATGTAAAAGAGTTGTATGACGTCACTCAAGTCATGGAAGATACAACTTTATTTTATTTCTTTGTAGGTAGTAACCCACTTAGCTTCAATAAAACTATCAAAGAAAAGAAGTGGATAAAAGTAATGGATGAAGAACTACATGTCATTGAGAAGAATGATAGTTGGAAGCTGACTTATCTACCAAAAAACAAGAAAACAATAGGTGTCAAATGGGTCTATAAGACAAAGAAAAATGCACAAGGAGAAGTGCAAGATACAAAGCAAGATTAGTGGCAAAAGGCTACAAATAGAGAGAAGACATTGATTATGGAGAAGTATTTGCTCTAGTAGCCCGGCTAAAGACAATTAGACTAATGATTTCACTAGTTGCACAACATAGATAGAAGATCTATCAATTTAATGTGAAGTCAACATTTCTGAATGGCTTTCTTGAAGAAGAGATCTATGTTGAACAACCACTTGGATACATTGATGCTGAAAATAAAGGCAAAGTATACAAGTTGAAGCAAGCCCTCTATAGTTTGAAGCAAGCTCCACGTGCTTAAAATACTAAAATTGACAGGTATTTTTAAGATAATGGATTTGAAAAATGTCTATGTGAACATGTAATTTATATGAAGAAAGAAGTAGATAATGACATATTATTTGTGTGCCTATATGTTGATGACTTGATCTTCACTAGCAACAATCCTATCATGTTCGAAGACTTCAAGAAAAGCATGGTATAGGAGTTTGAGATGACAGACATTAGTCTGATGGCATATTTTCTTGGCTTAGAAGTGGTGTAGAAAGAATAAAGGATTTTTATATCTCAAAGCGATTATGCCAAAGATATTCTTGAAATGTTCAAGATGGAAAGCTGTAATTTGGTATCAACTCCAATTGAGAATGGAGTGGAATTGAGAAAGAGTAAAGTTAGAAATGTTGATCCAACTTACTTTAAAAATTTAGTAAGAAGCTTAAAATACTTGACATTTACTAGATCAGATATACTTTATGGAGTTGGACTTATTAGCAGATATATGGAGACACTAGACCAGTCTCACTTGAATACAACCAAGAGAATTCTTTGCTACATCAAAGGCACAATAAATGAAGGTTTGTTTTATACCTCAAGTAAAAATTTCAATCTTACTGGCTACTTGGATAGTGATTGGGATAGAGATCTGGATGAAAGAAAAAACACAATAGGGTTTGTCTTTTTCATGGGAGATACATGTTTTATATGGTCATTCAAGAAGCAATTGATTGTCATGTTATCAAGCTGTGAAGCTGAGTATATTGCTACCAACTCAGTCGTATGCCATTTAATATGGTTAAAAAATTTGTTGAAGTTTTTGGGATTTCCTCAAGAAAATCCTACAGAGATTTATATCGATAATCAATCAGCGATTGAATTAGCAAAAAACCCAATGTATCATGAAAGAAGTAAATGCATTGATACACGTCATCACTTTATTTGAGAGCATGTAAAGAATAAGGAAGTTGAGCTGATATCCTGCAGGACAGATGATCAAGTTGCAGATATATTTACAAAGCCATTGAAGAGAGAAGTATTTATCATATTGAAATTCATGTTTGGCATGACATCCCTTAATTGAGTTTAAAGAGGAGATTTGTTAAAGTAAACTCAATTTAGAAGGTCAAGGAAGGCAACCACCAACTATCACCGACCAACTGTCCAGCTGTCAGCCGTCAACCGCTTTCACACCATCAGTCATAGCCACCTTCACACTTGAAGGTTGAATTTTCTTGTTTTGAATTTGTGTATAAATAGGCAGTTGAGTTTGTGTTATTATATGTGAAGAGATTGAGAGAAACATAGAGAGAAAGAGAGAAGGCATATATTTAAAGCTTTTGTTTATGTTGTAAGCTTTTGTTCTTAAAATAAAATGTGTGTTTTATCCCCTCTAAATGTTTCAAAACCACCACAAGTGGTTTCTCACACCAACATTCTTATTAGCCAATCTGCAATCTTTACTCCTAGTAAAGTAAATCCTCTAATGGTATGAATTATGTTCTGGTCTCCAAATTAATTTCCATAAGATTTAGTTGTTGGAATTAATCGTGTTGATAGTTATTGTTTAACTCTGGCAAATACTTTTGTTGAAAAGAATCATTACCTTTAGTTTACCTTTGCATGTTGTTAAGGGCTAATCCTAATAGAATATCTACCTAGAAACATGTTATGATAAAATTTCACAATAGGCTATCATCATGGAAAAGACAGTCACTTAGTTTTGATAGGAGAATCTGTTTAATTAGAAATATGCTTAATTCCTTACCAAATTATTTCATGTCTATAATCTTCATGTCAAAAGGGGTTTATAATATTTTAAACTCTATTTATAGGAGATGCCTATAGGTAGGTGTCACTAAACAATGAGCAATATACAAAGTGTAATGGAAGGTAGTTTTTTGAGAATGAGAGGGGAGGTTTGAGAATAGGCTCACTTTTGGGAAAGATCAAAGCCATACATTTCCAAATGGTTGTAAAGGCTAAGCTCGATATCTAAAGGTAAATGGCAAAAGGTGGTGTGCAAAAAATATAGACCGGTCTTTAAAAATGGTCTTCTTATTTCTAGTAAGTGATTATCTTGTCTCTCGCAACATATTGTTTATCTCTTTCAGCCGGGTTCAACCACTTTTGAAGCTCTACATAATGTACTAGTTATCCAGTGGGTAAAAGGCTGCTATTTATGTTTCCAAGATTATATAAGGTTTCAAGTGCACCAACAACAACAATTTCAAAAATGAAATCGTGGGTGAATGGTAGTTATGTGTGGAATACCAATTGAAGGAGAACTCCAAGAATATTTGAAATTGAGTAGGAAATATTTTTGCATTAGGTTCTTCTAGAGGTAAATCTTCGTAATACTAAATCAGATTTAAAGGTATGGAATTTATACATGGATGGAAAATTTACAATGCAATCTCATACCACTTGAATTGATAGCATCGAGTGTAATGGATCAAGCCCTTTTCAAACACAAGTTTGGAAATTCATGGCTCTTCCAAAGATTCAAAATTTTATTTGGTTAGCCATTCAAAATAAATTGTGTACAAGATCTTTCTTATATAGATGTCTTCTTTTATCATTAGATTGGTTCTTTTATCCATTTTATACAAATGTAATAGAGACTTCAGATCATGTGTTGATTCACTACCAATTTGTATGGAAATTATGGACCGTACTCTTTGTTAGGATATTGCCATTTTATGGCAATACCCCACCACTTTGTGGAAGCACCATTAGTGCCATGATTGGTGACATATCTTATGACTTTCTTGTCTCCTCCACTTGACAAGAAATGTGCTGGAGAAGCTACCTTTGATGCCTATAAAAGAGGCATAATTATAGAGAGCAAAATGAGAGAGAGAGGGAGTGGTGAGTGTATGTAAGAGAATAGAGAAAAAAAAAGAGTTGCAAGGGCAGTAATGAGAGTTGGGAGTAGAGTAAGAGTGGGTGTAATCCTCCTTCTCTATGTATTTGTTTTGTGTTCTTTTTCTATCTCTAATAATATTGACTCTCTCATTGATGTAGGCAATTTGTCGAACCACGTTAAATATTGTGTCAGTGTGCTTGGCCTCCTATGAGCAAATATCACCAGTCAAATTTCCCAACACTCTTTTCATGGTGGAGGATCTCTTGGTGTTTTCCAAACACACTTGATGAGCTATTGCATCGAGAGCCAAAGATGATTAGAGGTAGGTATCAAAAGAAGGCATTGCAAATGCTATTTTTTGGTATACTTCAGAGTATCTGGTTAATAAAAAATAATTTGATCTTTAGTGATGTTAAACCAAATTTGGACTTTTTACTTCTATTTGACACTATATTGATTGATTAAGAAATTAAGAATCTCATTTCTCTTACATAGATAATGATATTAGCTTTGAATGCATTTGAAGTTGGACAAACTCTAAAAGAGGCTGCCTAATGTTTTTGTATAGGACTTGTTGTTACCTATTTTTAGGTTCCGCAAAATAACAATAATAATTACTCAAAAGGAAAAAAAAACAAAATATATGAAACAGTGAGAAAAGGATGTCAAGGAGAAAAGGGCTAAAAATTGGTTGAGAAAGTTTAAAAATACAAAGATTAAAATTTGGCACCATATCATTAACCACTAAGAGCCCTGTTGACAAAAAAAAAATCAATTTGAGGAAGAAAAGTCCAAAATCAAATGTTTATGAACTCAACTAAATTGAATTTATGGAGGGTTGTATTGCAAGAAAAATTGATTTCTTAGTCAATCTGGGCTTTAATTGAAAGAAGTTAAGGGTTAGGGGTCAAATTATAATTTTTAGGAGTTGATTTGGCCAAATCAGAAGTTTAATTGCATAAATATTGAAGTTTGATGGTCAATTAATGACTTGATTGAAAAAATCTAAAACTAATAACCAAATAGGAAAAGGCGCGCAAAAAGAGGAAATGAAATTGACTGAATCAGGGGCTAAATTGAAGAAATTTAAAGTTTATTGATTAATTGAGGATTAAATTATATAAATCTAAAACTAATGACCAAAAGGGAAAATGCGCTGAAATTTAGGGCTTGAATTGAAGTTCTTCAAGGGTGATATTGAACAAAATTAAAAGTTTAAAACCAATCAAGAGTGTAATTAGAAATAAATCACAAATTGAAGGACTAAAGCGTAAGTGACCAAAATAGCACCATTGGAAAAATGACTACTCATCTTCTTCTTTAGAGGGGCTGCCCGAAGGGCCTCCTTTCCAAGGTGTTTGATGTCTCATTTCTTCTTTAAATTAGATGAAGCTTACAGATAAGTGGTCACCTAACGCCTGACTACATGTTAATGTAAATCCTTCGACTTGATCGAGTCTGTAGTTGCGATAGCACTACCCTAAATTAGCTAGCCCGACTAGCAATTCATCATTACTATTTTAAATTGACAGTTCATCATTACTATTTTAAACTCATAGCTGAGGTGCTTTCGAGTGGAACCAAAGGCCAAGATTTGGCATAAGAAGAGATAAAGTGTCCCTTTTTCACTCTTTATAAATAAATTTGATCTTTATGGCTGAAAAGGAGAAAAAAACAAAGGCCAAAATCACAACAACAAAAAAATAGCCTCCCCTTTTTTTTTATTCTTGATGTCAGCTAAACCTTCCTCTCCTCTATCTTCTTTCTCCACTGTGGTGTTCAAACACTAACATATCCACCACTAGCTTGACCACCACCATCCCTATCACAAGGTAGTGAGTGCGCCGCTGAGCCCCTTTCTCTCTCCTCTGTAACTTTTCTTCTTCCTTCATCAGCCACTGACACCGTCCATCATTCCCTCCACTAAAGCCTCTTGAGCCACCAGCCAAACCTCATTGTCACAACCAAGCTTTCCCCATACTAAAGAGAAAAGGAGGAGAGAGATTGAAACAATAAGAAAGAAATAGGAAGAACAAACGAGTAGGAACAACCAGCAGCGATCTCTGTGTTTATAATCTTCGGTCACCATCCTTTCCAGCACTCCCTGTGAGCCATCTCCTGGACTCCCTCTTCACGGCCATACCCCCTCACTAAGTAACCTTCACTTCCCCGCCACTCTTTGTTTTCGTCGCTTGCATCGGGGTTGTTGTATGCAGAACGATAATTCATTCTGCATGCAACATCAATAATTAGGGCTGAACTCAACCTAGTTGTTTTTTGGTTGATTCTCGGCCCAGTTCTTGTTTTGGGTTGAGTCTTGACCCAATTCTTGTTTTAGGCTAGCCTTGGCCCAGATCCATATGGGTTGAGTCTTCACCCATGTTTTGTTATAGGCTGAGTTGCGACCCAATTTCTATGGTTTTGGCCTCGGCCCAGTTTCCTTCAGGACCAGTCTGGACCCATTTCTATAGGTCAAGTCTCAGCCTGGCCCGGGTTTATTTGCGGGCCACATTGTGGCCTAATTTCTTTAGATCCGTCCTTGAGCTAGTTTTTTTAGGGTCGGTCTGGACCCATTTCTCTTTGGGTCCAGTTTTGGCCAGGTTTCCTTTAGGGCCCTGTCTTTAACCAGATATGATGGGTCCAAGCTCCACCCAGTCTTTGTTCTGGGTTTGGTCTCGACCCAACTTGTCATAAGTGCGATCTGAAATCATTTTGTCATGGGTCCAACCTTTTACAGCCGCCTTTCTGTTTTGGGGCGGTCTTAGACCTAATTTCTCTTGGGTTCGGTCATAGCTCAATTTCTTTTGAGGCTAGCCTTGATCTAATTTTTTTCTGGACTTGGTCATAACTAAGATTCTAGTTGGGGTTGGTCTTGACCCATTTTCTCATGAGTAAGGACTCAGCCCAACTCCTTTATAGGCTTGTCTCAACCTAGATTCCTTTAGGCCGAACTTTGAGCCCATTAGAGGTGGGCTTAGCTAACAAGATAGAGCCAACCCAAACCCAATTATTTTTTATTATATTATATAATATGATTTTAAAAAATCAAAAAAATTACAAAAAAAAAAAATCTTCTCCAAATTAGTGGTTTTCTTGCTTATTTTGTTTATGCCTTTTTTTATTAATATTGGTTCGTATATTTATAACATAAAGATATAAATTTGGTATTAAAAAATACTTTTTTTTCAAAACCTTGCAAAAAAATTATAAAACAAAAAAAATCTAGTATTCATGCATACAACTAAATTTCTCAAAGCTTATAATTTTTTTATCATATTTTCATAAAACAAAAAAAAAATCATAGTTGTACATAGATTCTACTGGAAGCTCTCTCTTAAAAACTAAATGATGTTATCAGACCTACATTAATAGGTGATTTGAGCAGTTAGGTATGGGTATGTTATAGTTAGTTGAGAATATGCTCCATATAAATTTTGTGGATAGCTTAGAAGATGTATTTATAGAACAATGAGACAGGTCTAGGTCTAAGAAAAAACATTGTAGCACCAAACCAGAATAACAGTTCAAAGAAACCATACTTTTAATCTGATTATTAGTTCATGATCAAATTTTTATATGAGATTTTGGAGATTGTTTTCTTTTGAAGTTGTCTTTGTGTTGCTATACGGACCCTGGTTCTACTAGTTTTGTAATTGTTTTTATTATTTTTGGATTTTTTGCTATTTTTGAATTTGATGCTTCCTTTCTTTGTAATTTCAAAAAAAAAATTGTTTTCTAGATAGGATTAAGATTTTTGACCTGTTTAAGACTTGTAGAACTTCTAAAAAGACAAACTTTATTATTAGTATTATTATTATTATTTTCAAACAATAAATTTGCGAATTTGAGGTTTATATTTGTAGTCGTAGTCCCTTTCGTCTATAAATAAATTAATTTTGTATTTTTAATTTAATTATTCTCTTTAATTTCCGTCTGCATCACTATATTCTCTTTAATTTCCGTTTGCATCACTAAGTCAATAAAAAACTACAGATTATAACTTTTCTTGAACCTACTTTTTCAGACTATAATCGCTAAAACAACTACAACACCAAATCACAGTGGAGGAAACCTCTTTCAAAAAAAAAATAATCAAAGAAAGGAAAAGACAAGGCCAACCCTCGTTGTACTAGTAAGACAATCACCAAGTAATTTGCCATTAATCAGGCCCTAGCTCGAGGGATCAGAGGGATCAAAACGTAAAAATCCTTCAATCCAGTAGTCTAGCAATTCATTAATGACGATTATTATAGCATTCAACAGAATTGAAATAGAAAACATACCGTCTGTTTGGTTTGTCGGTGAATCAGGGAGTGGCCATAGTACGAAGATCTCAAAGGCATTTAGGATAGGTGGAAGGTCAGACCGCAACGTTGCATCAATAGAAAACCTAACTTGACCTTCCTGAACTTGTGTTATATTTGAACGTATGGTCAATGGCTTCAAGTATTCAAGGGTAAAGGGACCATAGTTTAAGCCATTCAAAGTAATGGTGAATTCTCGTAATTTGCCTGGTGCAGTCTGCTCGAATATTTCAGCAAAGTGAAAGTAGACACGAAACTCAGGTGTGAAATTCTCTTTATACGGTGATGTATAGTTGTAGCTCAATGAATTAAGACCATTTCGAGGCTGAACCGCCGTTCTCAAGACTTCGACTGGTAGGCGGTAGGGATCATCACTGCCCTGGACATCAATATTTGTTTCGGTGCCAATTGAAACTGAATCGGTGAGGTCGTAAAGCCACCAGATGCGATCGAACACGTCATCTTTGTACCTGAATGCTTGTGAGAAACAATAACACAAGTATTAACTAAAGTTGTGATATTCTCATTCTCCAAATTTCCTATTTCTTGATATTCATTGATTCTAAGCACTATTAAAAAGCTATTTACATACGAGAAGAAAAAACAACCAATAAAGATTTAATGATCAACAATCTACCAACGTAAAGTATATAATTTAAAAATATTTTATGCATCCTTACGGGGAAAAAACAAAATATAAAACACATCATTTGGAACAAATGAAACAGATTTGCTAGCTATCCGTCGCCAACAACTGGTCAACTTACTGCCCAAAACTAAAAGTATTAAATTTACTTTCAGAATTATTGACATGGGGGAAGATTCTGGATAAGGGTTGAGAAAGTTAACTCCAAAAAATCATGGTTTAGAAGTGAAAGAGAAACAAGAAAAACAAAAACAAAACATCTGTCAATGACCACAAATGATAATCATTCTAAAAACCATAACAAATTACAATATCCCTAAGGCATATAGCGAAATTACAGATATTTATCCAAAAGATTGTATCTTTTACATAAACGCCCTCCTTATATTTAAAAAAAAAAATACTGTAAAAACGCTCACTAAATTCTCAAGCTTTTTTAAACGGTACCTATGACGAGAATTTTTATCATATCTGATGCATGATGTTGCACATGATTTACTTAAAAACGATAATAGGGACAATTCACCTGATGATGATGGAGTTTTGGGTTTGATGGCCGCCAAGGTCAGCTTGCACCCTAGGACGCAACGATCCATCCATACTTCTATACGGGGAATCATTCATGAACCGTAAATCCAATCCATTGATGAAAGGAACTCCAAAACCCGTATTTACGAGACACACATAAATGGTATCAGTTACTGAATAATGAATAATATTGTAATATTGCCACGGCCTATCTTTGGCAACCAGTACTGTTGCCCAATAGTTTACCCCGAGGTAAAGATCAAATTTTTGAGTTTGATTCTTAGAATCGTAATTTCCATAGTAGAAGAAAGCTCTGACGTAATAGTTTTGGTTCTTACCCTGTCTAGGTTTCAATGTATAACAATTCCTTTTACCTTCAGGAAAGGTTCTCAAGCTATTCACCATATTCCCAAAGTAAGGAATTGTCAAGTAATACTCTGGTTCTACGACCTTATTCCTGCCCGTCCTAATGAAATCTTTGTCGGTTTTGTAAGTTATTCCAGTATCCCCATCCAGATAATCTTCCTCCGCCCCACAATCAATGCTGATGAAACCTTCAAAATTTTGGTTAGAAGAGAAAACCAAACGATTAGACTGATTATCTCCAACATATTGTTATCAATTACCATTTTTTTTCTTAATAAGCCAGATATTCATTTAACCATGAAGAGCCAAAGCACCCGCTTGAATATCAGGAAAGAAAATAAGAGCAAGGAATTATAGAAAAATGCAAACCAAGAACTTGAAACAAAAATTTTATGTAGTAGCAATCGATCCATACGTTCATGAGTTTAATTATAAGAAATTTCTTTCTATTTGGATGATTCATGGGGAAGCAAGATACTTCCAGGGCATTAAACAATCACCATCATTTAATTACTATTTCAGGAAAAAAAATGTTGGAGACAGATAAGATACATTTTCCTGTACTTTATGATTACATTATATTTTTTATGTCATATAAAGAGGTATTTTTAGAACGTCAATTGCAACCTTTACTGTTGGAAGGAACCACTCCTCTTTAGAATTAATTTCCGTTAAAGTGTCATTTAGAACTAACTCTCCTAAGAAGAGACAAAAGTGGATCAATCTTATATTCAGAGGCTGATTGGAAACAGTTTTAAAACCATGTTTTAAAAAAAATGATTGTTTTTTAATATATATATATATATATATATATTTAATAATATGTGTTGATATTAAAAATAATTTTTAAAATAAAAAATATTATTTTAATAAATTTTTAAATAAAAATACTTCAAAAAATAATTGTTATTAAACTTTGGAACAAAATACTTAGATGTTATAAGGAAAATCCTTAGCATGAAAGTGTTTTTTAATTGAATAAAACACAATTAAAAACACAATTCTCAAAGGAGATACTTCTAATTTTTGAATAAAACACAATTAAAAATAAAAATAAATATTGAATTTTTTTAACTAGGTTAAACCTGGCAAGAACAAAATTGAGATTGCGATCAAATTCTCAAATGTTACGTCATTAAGTGATTTTCTTTTAATTTTTTTTAATAAAAAATTATTAAAAATAAAAATAAAAATTTAATTTTTCTAACTAGGTTAGACCCAGCAAGAACAAAATTGGGATTGCGATCAAATTCTACAAATGCTACATCATCAAGCGATCTCCATCTAATTTTTTGAATAAAATACAATTAAAAATTAAAATTAAAATTAATTTTTTTAACTGATTCAAACCTGACAAGAACAAAATTGGAATTGCAATTAAATTCTACAAATGCTATGTTATCAACCGATTTTTTTCTAATTTTTTAAATAAAATATAATTAAAAAATAAAAATTAAATTTTTTTTAACTAAATCAAATACAATTCAATATATTTAACTTTAAAACAAACCCAGACCAACCGGAAGAGCAGAAAATAACTTTACTTCACTTAAACAGGAGAGTTTCACTCTCCACTGTACAAAAACATGCAGCAGCATGAGAAGCGAGAAAAAATTGATTCAGCAGAACTCATGGTCAGACCTCCTTTTTAGTGGATCCCACTAATTATAACCAAATATTATGTTATTGAGTTTGATTAAAAAAAAATAAAAAACAGTATCTGCTGCAGAGACAAACACCTTCTTCAATATAAATGATTGGTGAACTTTTAAACTCAGCTATTTAAATTTGAAAAACCAATATCAGTGTAAAAAAAATTCTCTCTCTCTTCCCCTCTCCTCTTATTTTGTACACAACATTGGATGGCTCTCGTTTACATGTTCAATGCATGAAGTGAAAAATCCTTGGCTGTTACAGCATTCAAATATCCCTATAACTTACGTAGTTATAACAAAATGAAACCGAGTTTATAACTTCTATTTCTTAACTTCTCAATTTAATTTTTAATTAAATATAGTTCAGCTCTTACTTGGTTTTCATATAAAATGATAATGATTTTTTTTTAATAAATACAACCTAATATCTAATTTTTATTCTTTGATTTTATTTAATCACTTTCATACACGACTATTTCTATTTTTTTCATTAAATAAAAAATTTATTCTAATAAATAAAATGGTTTAACACAATCAAGTACATCGGTCATATTGTAACATTAAATGTCTTGATCTAGATCTATCACTTGATTTTTTTAGTTTAATCTTTAGTTATTGTTAATCATTTTATTTATTTATTTATTTATTAACATATATGATTCTTAATTTATTTAATTAAATATATGTATATAATTTTTAATTTACTATTTGTATTTTTTATATTAAAAAATGTGTGGAGAAAGCTTCCATATTATTTTTTTTTATGATGAAAAAAATCTAACCCACATGAATCATGGGTCATATATAGATAGTTAATACACTAATGCACAAGCTACTTCTAGAAAACGAACTTGCTTTGATAGCAATTAATTAAGAGATTGTTAAAGAATTATCTCAACTTAAAAATTTAAATTGTTAGGTGAAGTTTCAAAATATAATTTATATCATTTTCTAGCATATCTCTTCAAGTGAAAGCTCTTTGAACTTAAAACTTGCATAAACTCACTTTATTTTGTGCTTAACTTTTATCAAATAAATGAAAGATGATGAGATTGGAACTTGTAGCCGCTTAGTCATCAAAGTTTTAATACTATATTAAAGAATTAATTCAATCTAAAAACTTAAACTTTTAAATAAAATTTCAAGATATGATTTATATTATTTTATAACAAAAACAAGAGCTAACTCTCTCAAAAATAAACTAATAGGCCACTTGAAAGATGATCTCGCCAACTTAAACTTGGAAGATGATGGTAAAAGGTATATGATAATTTAACTTAATAAATTTAATTTTAAATGAAATTCAAATCCATGATTTATTTACGACTCAAATTTAAAGTTTCAAGTAATTAGAAGAAAAAAAATCAACCATGGATAGGTATAATACAAATAATTAGTATAGACTTAGAACTTAAGCATTTTTAATTTTTTTTACCATGCAGGGTGTGATCAGTAATTTGGCTAGGAGAAACTAAGCGAAAAACATACTTAGCACAAATCAAATTACAACAATTTGATGAACCAGTATTCTAGTCTTAAAGCTAGCAGAAGTACCTGGGTTTTCTGCAGCAAGCTTTCTTTTTTCATCCTGCTCAGTATTTTTGGCAGCAAGTTTTGAGTTCTGAAACGTAGCTGAGAGCAAAAGGAGGATCACCCATACTTTTATATAAGAAAGCAGTAATTGCCCACCATCCATCCTTAGTCTTGATCAGGCGATTTTAGTTTGAATTGTGAGGGAGTTTTAAAAAAAGAAGTTGATATGAGCTAACAATGCAATTTCAAGAGTCAAGCAAATTTGGAATCTGAGAATATGTAGCGCAAATTTAAATATTGTGAATATTCGTACTGCACAGTTTGTGAGTGATGAAAACGCCAGCAAGTCTTTGTATGGACAGCTGTACAGCAAGCACCGACGACTCCGAGACTTCGAAGTCATTAGTATAATTTTTAATCCCAGCAATTGATATATCAGGCTAAGTTAAACAAAGTTTGTAGATATAAAGAGGATGGGTTTATATTGTTAATTTCTATGAATCTCTATTTACAGATAGATTTATAACATGGACTGGAGTTTTATTAATGGCACCTTCAATATATATTAAATTTAATTTTCATATCTTGCATATTATTAAATTCTAATTATCTCTTCTTCTTCTTTTTTGGCAAAGAGACAAACTCTTATTTGTTACATTAAAAAATATAATTAAAAGTCTACTAACAAGATCTTTGAAGCCGAAATGTTTTTAAATAAAATAAAATAAATGTACAATCTACAAACTAACAAATACAAAAACAAAATAAATATAAGATATACAAGTTGGGCTAGATAACCAGGTTTCACCTAAGTCTTGATACTATTTTTTAATTTTTTAATCTATTATCATTTGTAATACACGATAATATAAATATTATAAATATAATGGGGTTTTTCTTTAACGTCTCTAATGTTTTTAGATTAGATTTCAAGTGACATGTGAGTGACGAGGATCATGAAAAGATTAATATCTTTTAAAGGTTTGTGAAAGAGCTTTCTCTTGTTAGGCTTTTTCTAAAATAAGTTTTGTCAGGGTTAAGGACCATAAGAACCATCGTCACAAATATAGAAGGAAAGCCTTTGAGGCTATGTTCTTTGTATTTGCAAGGATGCTGTAAGAGATTTTTCAGGGGCTGAAAAAGAAAATTTGAGCTTGCATGGGAGACCTCTTAACCAAATGGCTCATGGATATTTGTAGAGTCCTGAACCGTAATAACTTGTTTAGAGATAAGGCTGTTAGCTCGTTGTTAAGGGAAAGAAAGCATAACATCACAGGGCTTCGCGTGTTTGTTTGTTTTTTTCAATGATCGAGTACATTACAATCGGAATTTGGATAAAACAATTTCTATATACAATAGGAAAGTCCCAACAATCTTATTGTATGTTTGTGGCTTTGTAACAAATTATCCATGTTAATTAAGATAGTCATAAATATGATATGAGTGAAAAGAATAAAAAAAATAATTTTTATCAATTAAAAAAATTAAAATCATCACCTAATAAATTAATTATTAAAACCATCATTAGTTTTATAGTTCGGATAAAAAAATTGATTGTATAGATAAAATGCATTAACATCCTAAATATATCTTACTTGAGGTAAGGTGTATTGTTTATTTATTTGATATAAACTAAAAAAATATTGTATTTTCTAATTGATATTTAGTTTAAAATTAAAAAAAATTCTTTCTCGGTAAAAAGAAATGTTATCCTATCAAGTTAAAAACCTAATTATTATAATAATATAATAAAAATAAAAATAAAAAAATTATTTTTTTATTTAATATTAAAAATATATCTTACATATAAATTTATAAACTCGGATATTACAAAGGAACAAATTTATTAAAAAATCCATGCAATATTTCTTCAAACATGCCACGGTGTATATATACATAGTATTTTAAATTCTTGTTTCTGAAAACAATACTCAGATAATTTTACAGCACATGACCCCACATGACAATGCTAATAAAGTGGAAAATAGATGGATCAATTAGATCACCTCTTTCTCTCTTCCTCTTCGCATTTATAACAGTGATCACATACATCATCCCCTAAATCTAAGAAAAACACAAACATATGATTTTACTTTTGATACCTATATTATGACACAAAGTCCAGGATGACAATGGATTATTTTGAAAATATTTTCATTTTTGGGATCAAATTTATTATGAAGATATTAAGAAATGCGAGAGGTATACAAACAAAAAACACAGCCAGTCAAGCGATTACCATTAATCAACCAAAAACCCAACAAGCACGTCTTGGCAAATTTTCCCCGCACCGAACTTTATTGTGGAAAATTTTCCAGAGCAGCAAGTCTTTGTCTGGCCGAAAGGAAGGTAGTGTGAAGCTCCTCTCACAAGGACAGATGGTTTCTCAACCAAAAAACCATAATCCCGCGTTTGGGTTCCCTTTGAAAGTTGACGCGTGCAATGACCGGAATCATAAGGAGAAAAAAAATTAAAAACATTTAGGAATAGGATGATAATCTATTTGTAAAATTAGATTTGCAGGTTTTTTCTACTTATTTTTTATATAAGAAATTTTTAAGTATAATTTAAATAAATATGTAAGTATATTAAATAAATTGAGAATTATCTATACAAATAAATTAATAAAAAATCATCAACAATAACTAAAAACATTAAAAGATATAAATATATCAAGATATTTGATCTTATAATATTTTTTTAAAATTAAAGTGGTTTCTGGGTCATCTTGCACACATCTCGATCAATTCTACAGGTCATAAAGTTAATGATCATATAAACTTTTAATAACCTTAAAGTTTATGGAACTCGACCATCAAGGTATTGATCCTATAATATCTTACAGTTATCCATTGTGCTTATTGAATTTTTTTATTAAAAATAATTTTATATTGAATGAAACGATAAAAAAAATAGATACATGTATGAAATTGATTAAATAAAAAGGCAAATAATATGCAAGGTTGTATATATTATAAATATTATCTAAAAATAAATATTTTTTTAATTTTAAAAATAAGTTTCACTAATATAAAACATAAATGAATCAAAACAATATCTTCAAAAACTAAATTCATATAAAATAATTTAAAAAAACCTCTACCAAAAAAAGTAAAATAAGCAAAATAAAAAACCATAAAGGATAGATTGAAACATAAATTAAAAAATAATTTAAAACAAGACATTAAAAGAAGGTATCAATTAAAATAAAAACTACAATAAGACTACAAAAATAAGAAAAAGGAAAAGATAGGTGAGGTGCCACAGGCACATTGCAAAAAAATGACTTAGCTTATACACCCAACAGAGTTTAATAAATTATTTTATTTTACTTAAATAATAAAAAATAAGTAATGATATTAAATGAACAAAACAATTAGAAAACAATTACATGGTAAAAAATCTTTGAAAGTATAAAATTAAATAAAAATAATTGGTTTAGAATAACATAATAAATATATAATATAAATAAATAAACTCAAGTTGAAAACCCATGAATTTAAGGTGGCATCCTTAAAAAATTCTTTATTATCCAATAAATCATTAAAAAAAATAGAATTATCTCTAACAAGGAGGCATCCTTTTTTTTAAGGTGTAAAAAAAAATAATTTCATTGTAGCAATAAATAGTTTTTTTTCTAGGTATACAATGTTTTCGGGATGTCTTTTAGAGTTTTTATTAATTTTAATTTTTTAATATATTAAAGTCATAAAATTAAAAATGGAACAACAAATATTTCAAAATGATGTGACTTGAAACATAGTCAATTCATTACTTTTGAGACATATTAGATACTTCTCATACTTTACTCAAACTTCTTATACTTGCAAGACACTATTATATATGCATCCGATACTTGTAGATATTTCTGTGACATAAGTTCAGCTATTTTTACAGTCGAGAGAGAGTGTGTGTGTGTGTGTGTGTGTTAACATTAAATTAAAATTGCGTTCGTGTCTATAATATTAAGAAAAATCAAAATGATGATTTGAAACATTCTTATTTAATTATTAATTCTGTTATTTATTAGTATTATCTGACTGATTTCCTTTCCATTTTTTAAGAAATGTTTAATATTTATCTATTTTTAAATGTTAAGATGTATAAAATTTCAAAATTTTATTTTAATAGCATATATATATATATATATCCATAAGGTATCTTATCCTTATATTTTAATAAATCGACACATCAACGTATTCATATGTGTGTTTGATATATCTTTTTTTAACCTAGAATTTCCTATTTAAATATAATATTTTTCATTTGATGAACTGAAAAATAATTTTTCATCTTTTTAGATTTTTGAGTTTTACAAACACGTTTTAAATATTTTAATTTTCCTTACAAATTTTTTATTGTTTTTCAAATGAAAAAAATAAATAAAATGATAAATTAGACAATACTTTTTTATATATATAATATCACTAAAAATATTTAAAAAAAATTATCAACACAAGTTAACTTAAGATTTTGACCAATCACACCTAATAAGTTCCTTTTAATTTTTGTCAAATCAAGTTTAATAATGGTTGAAGAATGACCAAAATAATACAAGGATCTAAATTCTAAAGAGTAGTTTTTGCTGTTGCGCTGAATATGGATCAGTACGAAGTAGCCCAGAGAATTTAAACCAGAGTTCTCTGTACTAAAGGAGGGAAGAGATGATCATCGAGTCAGATTTACCTTGCTACCCATCATTTTCACCATGGGAAAAGATTATATTACTTTCATTTGCTGTTATTTCTTCTGCTGTTATTGTCCTTCTCTTTGGAGCAAGTAAATATTCTCTCTCTTTTAATTAATGGGTTTTTTTTCCCCATTAATTAAGATCAAATTTTCTTTCTGAATGTATGTTCCGCGTTGATCTAATTTGTTTAGAAAGATTTTATATTTTTTTTTCTGGATGTTAGCTCTTAAGAAATCAAGAAAAAGAAATCATCCTCCCTTAAACCTTAGCCACCAAGACAAACTTTAGAGTTAAAAACAATGTTGAATCTTTTTCATCACACTCAGTGTGGACCAATAGGCTCCATATCAATACCATTCGAGTGTCCTTTGAAAGCTGCCTTGTGCACAGGAATGAGAGAGAGAGAGCGGAAAGGCGCAGAAAAAGATACCATTCAAGTTTGCATTTGCTAGGAGCGATACTTGACATGATTTCCATCTTCAGTGCCTGGTATTGATAGGACTAAAGAAGGGAACTACCAGGAGCATTGGCCTGTTTTCCCTAGACCAAATCACAGCACTTGGCGTACCATGCCGTTCAGTCACTGGATCTATTTGAAGAATGGAGCTAACAAGTCAAGAGGTCTTGAGATTTAAAGAAAACATGAAAAGCCTCTACTTCATGGAACAAAAGAAGGCTGGAGCTGGTTCCATGCCATGTTCTAATAAACTATACTCTTCAAACCATGCATTGACAAATTTGCATGGTTGGTCTTCCACCAGCACTTTCAGAAAGCAGATCCGAGCCAAAATAAATAATCATTGTAGAAATGTAGCGTAGAAAAGATAGGAAACGATGAAGTAACCAAGACTACACGACTAGGAGATAACTTTTATTCAAAATTCACAAAATGAAAACAACTTCATAGGATTTATGTTACCCTCCTCTATAAGAATTTCTTCATATTGGAAATTAGTGTGGTTTTGGGCACAGAACCAATAATTGCATCTTTCTTCTCACCGTTTTTGAAGATCATGATTGTCGGGATGCTTCGAATTCCATACTTGGTTGTGGTAGAAGGACTTTCATCAGTATTCAATTTGTAGCACTTGAGCTTTCCATCATATTCTGTAGATAGTTCAGCTATTACTGGATGGATTATCCGGCAGGGTCCACACCACGGAGCCCAAAACTCAACCAGCACGGGCCCATCAGCCTCGATGATGAGCGACTGCCATGTTTCATCCGTCACTGCAGGAACTGAGATTTTGAAATTCAAGGAAAGATATCAATTTTAACTGTGATGTAGAGAACTCATTTGGAGTGCATTATAAGAAAGAACAACAGCAACAACATGATTAGACTTGGAGTGGGGTAAATAGAATTAGAGATTAGTGGCATAAATATTCAACTTATTTCAAGGGCAAGTAGCAACATGTAGAGGTAATTAAAATTCTAACCTGGAAGTTTTTCCTGCATAAAGGTCCATAAAGACTTTTCATAAAATTGTTAACTGCTTTGAGTGATATCTCAATAGAATAAATAAAATACAACTAAAAACAGTAGCATAATATTCAGTTTCACAGCAATCACCTTTCCTCCTTCCTCGAGGACTTTGTGAAGCCGGTGAACTTGTTTAACATTTTCATTCATTTCATTTCCAAATTAAACCATTTAGCTTCTTCCCACTCTACAAGAAAATATATCATCCTGTCCCTTATCGTGGTTTGAAAGATAAAAGAAGCTCTGGAATGCAAGGGCAGAATAGGAGACGATAGACTCAATCAGCTTAGTCCTTACATGACCAATTATTGGCAATTATATTTTAGAAGGATGACTGGAGGATATTCAGAAGGTTTTAATATGTCAGAAGTTATGGAATGTAGAAGTAAAAGGCCAGTTTTTTTAGGTATTCTCAGGCCAACACCAAATTCAGAGAATCAGATGCTGTTGCTTCACTCAGTTGATACACCAATATCCCCAAGAAAAAAGAGTCCATATAAGGAGATAAACAAGCCCAATTATTCTTATTACTTTGAGCAAACAAAAACAACTAGGAAGAATACGATAGACAAGTAATACAGCCAGGTTAAATAACATTTTTCCATCAGCAAATGAAGATAATTCAAGGGAGCATAATCAGTTAAGTGGATCATTTAGGGAATTGAGGGTACTCGTGCAGTGAGAATTTGGGCTAGTTTGAGACCTAAATAGTATCTGAAAAATGCAGGCCCCAATCCAGTATTTCATAACCTCTGCGTGATATTGCAACCCAAACTAAGCCTTAAAGACACATGAGAAGTCCAGTCCCAGACTGGCCAGTTGAAGAGTTTTTTCATTTCAAGCATGAACTTGTTCCAGATATTCACTTTATACTGCCATTAGAATATGTCATGCAGGATTCTCAACCATGATCAAACTTGATTTTTCTAGGCTAGTGACCAAGCATGAGCTTGTCAAGCTAAATAAAGTTTCAAAGCAGTAGCTTAGTTAGCAATACAAAGTTCATGGGGCTCATAGAAATATCAACCAGAAAAAATAAAATTCCAAATATCAGGCCACAGTGCAGTGTTTCTAGATTTGAATGGATAACTAGATAAGAAGTGGTAACTTATGCTTTGATTTTTCTAGGCTAGTGACCAAGCATGAGTTTGTCGAGCTAAATAAAGTTTCAAAGCAGTAGCTAAGTTAGCAATACAAAGTTCATGGGGCTCATAGAAATATCAACCAGAAAAAATAAAATTCCAAGTATCAGGCCACAGTGCAGTGTTTCTGGATTTGAATGGATAACTAGATAAGAGGTGGTGACTTATGCTTTCATCGAAACATAATGCAGGAACTCTAAAATCATATTTAATGTAGACGAACAAAAATTCTCAAGGATGATTCCATAAAATTTTTTGGAATACATTTGAAATGAAATTTAACTTGAAAAGAACTTTGTTTCAATGGTGGTTAGATATACTATAAACGAAGGGACAATCAAGACAATTTAACAAGAAGTTTCTTGTCTTTGGTTGTTATGCTTTTCAAGTGAAGAAGGATCAATTTATTGAAAAGTGTATGAAATTTGCAGTTACCCGCATTCCTAAACATCTAAACTTGAAACATTTGGAGACAGAAAATCATCCAAAATGGAAACAAAATTACTAGGAGACATTCCACGATTTGATGAAATCACAAGTAAGCACCTCACTACCAGCAGTTTGGACGTATACAGCCTGTAAGTGCATAAATTCAGCGAGGAATTTTTTGTTTAGGCTCATCTTTTTAAAAGATAAAAAACAATACTGAGAAGGTGACACCCACATAAATGTTTCTTCATTTACTTGAGAAAAAGACAGTTGGTTTTGTTATCTTTGAATCCTCTGAACCCTAGAGAACAGATACACCAATTTCCAAAAGACTAGGAAAACAAAAATTGCAGGATTCTCAGCAAATTGGAAGATACATAAGAAAAAACCAGTGAACATCTTTTTTTCCAGAAGAAGAAAATCAACTTCAAGCACGTTAAACGGCTAATATAAGTTTCTGCCATCTAATCGCAATGAATCTCAAAAATTTATTCCATCAACAGAGTACTTCTCTTTAGGATCTAGACAACCTCCTAGTCTTTGGCAAAGGAAGTGACACAGCTCATTTTCAACACTCATGAACTTCTCTATTCCAAAACTCACACCTTCCCTCTATCATGCAAGCTCCACAACCCCTGCCCTCTCCTCTCCGAACTGCAAATTTCACTAACAAAAGGAATTGTCCCTTCTTCAGGCCTGAAACTCTGATACTTGCAAAGTACTGCAAGATTGCAAACCAGATAATTGATAAATTCAAACTTTAACATTGTTGTGCATTGCTTGCATGTGCATTCTCCACCTACTACAATTTACAACCATCCGTTCCTCTTCAGATTTTTCTCACACTCAACAGAAGAGTCAATCTCCTATTTTGATAATCATGAAGGTCTCTTTAACACTCTCCAATGCAATTTTGGTTTTTAGAATTGCAATTTCAGTTCTAAATTCCTTAAACCCCATTTTTGAATATCAGTCCCTAATCCCTCCTGTCGAATCAATTTTGTTTCTTGATGATAAAGAGCATCTAGAAAAGCCCTAATACACACTAAAAATTAGGTTTCAATCTCCTGTTCATATGATAGTAGAGCTCTCTTCTTAACACTCTCAAATGCAACTCTTACTTGAACCCTACTCTGGGTAATATTCATCCTCCTTCCCAATCAAAGATCATATCTTGGACATCTAGAAAAACTCTAATTTGCTTAAAACCCCATTGACAAACTAGATTAGATCTTTGAAAGTTTACTGTTGTTTATCAGTGATTTAATCTTGTTTTTAATATTGTTTATCGGTGATTTATTCATGTTTATAATCAAGGGCAATCAAATAAGACTCGAAATCTTGAGCTAAAGAGACTCTCTTGGTGCAATAATCCAAATCTGAGATAGCACAAGATCACAAACAACGAATCAAACAAAAGCATAATAACTAAAATAAACAAGACCGAATAACAACAACGAAAATTAAAAATCAATTAAACAATAAAAACTTACTATCAACAAAAGTCTCATGAGCTTCAGACACAATACGAGAAAAAGCCTTAGGATTTCTTCTCGTACTAATCGAAACCAACGAAGTTGGCAATTTTGAACCCATTTGCATCCTCAATCCTCTGAACTCCGCAAAGGAAGCTATGCCACAACGGCGGCTGGATAAAGGAAGCACACCTGGGAGCTGAGGTGACGGCACCATAATCATAGGCGGGGGATTAGGGAGGGAGTATTTTAGGTGTGAAGAGTAAGAAGATAAAGCCATCGATGAGTCCATTTTGAAAGCTTTTCTTTGAAAGTTGGGTTTGGCTAGTGTCTTTGGTTTGGAGGAGAAGAAGAAGAAGAAGATGGCACGACAAAGCTTTGAAAGTGGGCACAGCTGCTATGATTTCTCTCTGTTATTAACGAATAATGTCAGTTTCTACTTGTACTTTGGTTGTGAATGTGTTAGAAATTGAGATTGATAATAGATACACAATCATGTATAAACCTTTTTTTGCCTTTATCGAAATTTGATTTTTTAATTAATTTTTTAACCTTTTTTATTATTTTAATAATATAATAAATTGATAACATGTTAAAAATAAATTTTAAAAAATAATCATTACTGTTACCATATACCATCTTATTACAACACAAAATCTTTAAAATTTGTTTTTGATTTGTATTTAGGAAGATGAAGTGGGTATAAGAGGGTGTTTAATAAGGTGGTATTAATTATTTTTTAAAATAATATTTTTTATTATTTTTTAAAAAATTAATTTTTATTAGAACCCAAAAAAATATTAAATTAAATTAAAAAATATTTAAAAAAATTAATTATTTTTAAAAATATTTTTAAAATTTAAAAATAAATAAGCTTTTAGTTCAGCCTATGAGTTAATCAGATTAATAGGATTTAAAATGTAAAATACTATTTTAATTTTTAAACTTAAAATAATATTATTTTAAAAAAATATTTATTTAGATTTTAAATGATTCAACAAAAATACAAATCTACTTTGAATTTTTAACATATTTACATCAAATCTACTTCTTTTACTATTAATTTTTTTTTTTATAAAATCGATCCCATATCATACTATTTAGCTCTAGTATAAAGTGAGCTAGGCAATTTTGGTGGGCAAACTAATTTTGCACCTAGCTATCACTGCTGGTTTTGATTAGAGTAATCATGATTTATTAAATCTGTGGGTGTGGGTATAAAGCATAAACCATGGAGTGATTATTTTATAGTCTGAGTTATGAAGTAATTCAAATATTTCTAATTTGTTAAAAAAAAACCCAAATCAATGAGTTAAAATACAATGGTTTGAAGGCCATCATTGTTCATCAATGCTGACATTATTACAACTTCCAATATAATAATGTCTTGAGAAGATAGGCATTGAGTAACACTACAAAAACGACCGATAAAATATTTTCTTACAAATAGTTGAGTGTTCTTATCACCATTGATTCCATGTCTTTGGTGATGATGCTTGAACCCCTTCACGAGGATTGGAGACACGGCTAGGATTGTGAAAACAACTTGTCGGTTAGGGATTGTAATAAACTACACATATAATACAACTTGTTATTCATGTATTGATTTGATGTCAACATCGTTACAAAAATTTAAGTCTCAGTTTCAGAAGACACCTATGTCTTGAAGTTTCAAATCAATCCATTGGATTGCTGAGGTCAATCTGCGAGTGGGTTTTTTCTTTTTAGTACGATGAAGTTTTAATGCAAAAAAATAATTTAAAATAAAACTCAATTCAGATTAAATTCTAAATTAGTAATTATTAAATTAACATATCGTCAAGTTTTATTATGATTGTCTAATATCTAGAAAATCAACTCCACAAAAACAAGAAAAAAGCATTCCCTGTCACGGAACTTGTGCTTATCACCTAATTAGTTTATACTAAGCTTACTAAATATGGGTTTATGCGAGACATTATTTTTTTTGTAAGAGAAAAAATCTATGACTTGAGTAATTAATTCAAGTGGATGGAATAAGTTTGTTTTATTTTAATTAAATGATACAAAAAATCAGTAACAATAGTAAGCAAACCAATTTTTTATAATAAAAAAAGCACTAAAAAATAATATAGTTTAATTTCCAACCAATTAAATATAAAAATATAAATTTATATTAAATAGAATAAAAAAATAATTGAGTCAATTCAAGTTAGGATAAAAAACATGTTACATTATAAATAAGGAACGAATTAACCCAGATTAACTTATCAAACCTGCAACTTAGATCATTAAATCAATATATTTTAATAGAGAATAAATAAAAAAAGCACAAAGCCCATATTTCTTTAAAAAAAATTAATGTTGAATAATAAAATAGATAAAAAAAATAAGTTAAAGAAAATAATGTCAACCTATATAAATTTTTCAAACTTGTGACTCTAACATTAGACTTAAAGCATTATATATGAAAGGAAATAAAACACAAAACTCAATTCTAAACCAATCAAATATTAAATGATCAATTTAAAAAAAAATCAATTGACAAAAAGATTCACAACTAAATATAGCAATTAAAAGAATGAACATCAAAATTGAATTAAAAAATAAATTAGAGGACAAATTGAAAATAAAATTCACTTTACCAAAAGAAAAAAAATAGAAGAATAAGGATCAAATTGAAAAAATAATATATTATAAATTTGAATTGAATGGTGAAATTAAAAACAAATAAAAATTATATAAAAGAATCAAGAAAAAAAACTAGAAATCAAAAGAATAAAGATTGAAATTAAAATATCAATAATTAAAAAGACAACAATAAAATTTTGAATAGCCAATGCAATTTTCAAGAGAGAAAAAAAGACAAAATGAAAAATTTTGATAGTGAGAATCTATCACACAATAATTAAAGTAAATGTAATAAGAATTCAAATGATTAAAATTATGGGGGGGAAAGCATTTTTTAATATAAAAAATACTTATACAAAACATCAATTTTATTAGTAATATGATTTTTTAAATAAAAACTTACCAGAAAAGCAAGTTTCAATCAAAAACAAAAAATTATGCCTTGATGATTTTTATATGGCTATATAAAAAAATAAGTAATTTAAGAAGATTATATAAAAATATTACAATAAAAAATAGATATTTTATGCTGATTAAATATTAATGAGCAATTTTTAAGTTTTTTCTTGCATCTTAGGTTAATATATAATTATTCATAAAAGAATTTCTAATATTATCATAACAGCTCTAATTTTATTTAAAAAGCATGGTATAACAAAATAATTTAAAAAATATTATATTATTTATTTTATTTAAAGAGAATTTTCTTTTAAAATATCAAAAAAAGAAAATAATTAAAGGAAAAAAAAAGATGAAAGGCCAAGAAAATCAAGCCAGAAGCACTTAAGTTTGAAAGTACAGCCTGCGCATGTTTGGCCTTTAATGTGCACAGTGAAAATCTGTCCTATTTCAGTTTACAGTATTAATGATAATAATATTACTAATTAATTATGTGAATTACATGAGAAATGTTTAAAGGAAACGTTTATAATGGCTGCAATCCCAGTCCTGTATTTTCGTATATCATATCAAACTCAGGAAAATGTTTCTTTTCAATTTCCTGTTAGTAGAAAAAGGCAACCAACAGGACAGGCCTTGCGTTTCCTCAGTTTTTGCTGCTGTTTGGTATCACCTGTGTTGTTTTGAAATCACTTGTGTTATTTGTGTTTAGCTGATGAGTTCCCTTGAAGGAAGAATGTGAGGGTACGTTGAATTTGTTAATACTTGATCAATAATTCTCTATGCTGAATTTAATGAGCAATATGCGTGTGTTACTGCTAGAAAGCTAACGGTTGCTTGCCACCATGACACCTTGACGCTGTTCTTTGCCTAGGCTTTTCCATCACCATTCATGCGATGATGTAATCACGTTCTTTCTGGCTAAAAATAGTAAAAGAAGAAAAATAGGCAAAGGCTGTTTTTCGGCAGCAAAAAGAAAAGGAAAGGAGGGTCATTTCTGGTGTAAGGAGGGTAGGAGATTGATTTAGATCACCAGAAGATTAAAAACCAAAGCTGAAAGGGGACCAAAAAGAAAACAGAAGCATGGCTAGGAAGTTTAATTCATGGTTTTATCTCATTTGCTTCTTCTTCCTGGCCGGACTCGCCACCCCTTCCTCCTTTATTTCCAGTAAGAATCATACCTTTCACTTCACATCATAATATTGTAAAAGCGTAGCATTTTGAATTTTTTCTCATCAATTCTCAGGTTGGTTTTCTTTCCCTTCATTTACCATTAAAAACTGCAGATGATGCACTCGATGTTCATGGTGGTTCTGGCCGTACCCTTCTCCAGATGAAAAAAAGTAAGTTTTCTTTTTATTTTCCCCCGTCTTTGGGAAAATTCTCGGAAATCTGTATGTTTCTACAGATTTCTAGGATTTGCCTCCATTAATATCTCAATGACAAGAAAGTTAGGACTAATGTTGATCAGCAAATGAATGCTTTGACAGAAGGGAATCATTTCTCCATTCCAAATTCCCTTTGTTGATTCTTTGTTATTGATTCTTGAACTGATTTTTTTGATGGCTTGATTGGCAATGTTGAGCATAGAATGTTACTGTTCATCCCATTGGTTAAGGTGATCAAAGGGAAATGAATGTCTTTATAAATTACATAGAATCACTTGTTAAAACGATACAGAAAGTCTGAAAGAAGCTTGTTGAAGGAAATCTTCGATGGTGGAAAGTCTTCACTACCTGCTCTATCCATCTTCAGCAAAGAGGACAGTTGCTCAAATACGAACAGCATGTTATACAAGAGCACATATGACCACACGGGAGGAAAACAGTATTGTACTCATGCTCAAGTTATATCATACATAGATCTGGAATTGGACGTGCTCTCTTGGTACCATCTGAACCATCGTTCTATAGGACTTCACAAGGCTGATTGACAGAAATTTGAGGCTGGTTTTCTGCCATTGACATCACTTGCCTATACATTTCAATGCAGAGGGACTATTTTATTGAAGAAACATAAACCAATAGACAAGATATTAAGCTTGATGCATAATCTAGTTATTATAATTAGATATGACACACTGAATTTTCATGTTTTCCTCCATTTCTCCTCATCTGCAGCCTGCAACGTAAGCTTTGAGAATTTGGACTACAGTGTCCTCACAGATAAATGCAAAGGACCCCAATACCCAGCAAAATCATGTTGTGATGCTTTCAAGGAATTTGCTTGCCCTTTTAGCGATGCCATAAATGACCTGGAAACCGACTGTGCCTCAACCATGTTCAGCTACATAAATCTCTATGGGAAATACCCTCCTGGCTTGTTTGCCAATGAGTGCAGAGAAGATAAGAATGGTCTTGATTGCCAAAACGTGGAACAATCCAAGAAAAGTGGAGTTCAAATTGCAGCTACTCAATCCTCATTATTGACGCTCACAGCACGGCTCATAGTGTTGTTACTCCAATTATTCTAGATGGTTAAGAGTGGATAACCGTTCATTTCCTAACTGTTACACCTTCCCGTCCCAAAGTATTGCTTCATCAAATTGTGGTTCCACCATCATTGTTTTCTCCACCTTTGTGCTACAATTTGACATTCTTTTAACTATTAATTGGTGCATAGTTCGCTATCAGATTCTTTGGACTTCGGCAAGCCATGCGCTGTTGTTACTGTGAACATGTGCAGCTATGTGACATTCAGAAGAAATTCTTGAATTATTAATGCTGGTGTATCATTGCTATTGACTAAGTTCTACTGTCAATTTGTTAAATTGAATTTGAGAGAATTGCAACTGCTATCAAGCTGGGGTACTGAGATTTGATCTTTTCACTTGCCCCATGACATAATTGACGATTCTGGTGTTATGTCAATGTCTGTTGTCCCTCTATGCACTTGGAATTGCAATGTCATACTACATGTTGCCTAGTTTGCACATCTTGTAACAGTGTTCTCTCGATGTAATAAATGAGAGGGTGAACATGAATCTTTGTAGCAAAGATAAGTTATGGAATCATATAAAGTCATGAATTGAGGTTTCTTGAGAAAAATATAGATTTTGTAGGGAGGGCCACGCATGATGGGACAATTGGATGAAAAGGCATCCGGACAACATCTATTATTGCTTTCTAAAACAGTTGTGACTTTCATTTCATGGCCCTTGCTTACTGGATCTGTTCTGTATCAAATCCCCAGCTGAAAGGCTCAAAATTCTATGGATAAGGGTAGATTTTTCTATTCCCAGAATAAATGGATGTGGAATGACCTATTTCTTTCCATACTTGTCCATTCCTTGCAACAACAAAGAATCGGATCCCTTATCTTTTTTGAGGTGATTACCATGTAACTTTACCAGCAAACTCCATGTGTCTTTCTAGTCACTGTCACCTTTAGCTCTCCCATTCAATGTTTCACTGAAAGGGAAAAGGAAGCATTGATTACTTGTGGAAGTGACTAAAAGAGGAAGGTTATGATGGATATAAGAGGCTGATGGCTTAAAACAATCTGCAATACAACGATGACTAATGACACAAAAAAGGACAAATCAAGAAATATAAACAAAGTAAACATAAAATGAACCAATGGTAAACTAGTCAATGATTTTGGGTATTTTAGTAGTTCAACATCAAGCCCACTGTAATTATGTCATAGCATTTGGTCCAGGCATGCTTTAAGGCCAGTGAAGATACATTGCATTGCATTATCTCAATTATAAGGTTTAGGGAAAACTACACAAGGATCAGGTTCTTTTCAAGGTTGATAGATTAACTGGAAGGTTGAGAATGTTGAGTTTCGGCTGCATAAACATCTGCAAAGAAGTTCTCTGTTGGGCCTAGGAGACTCTCCAATATTTTGAGTTAGCACTGATAACAGAGGAATGAAGTACTAGAAGCAATGTTGCGTATGTTTTACCGATTTTAAGATGATGAAGAAGATCGTAGCATAGAAGACGGTGAAGACAGTAACGTTGATGATGAAGATGAACTTACTTACCTTGGGATTCAAGGTAGTTTATCTAGTCTTGAATGCATGTCGATGTGTCTATGCAAATGATAGAGAGGTCACTGTGCCTTGTTGGGCTCTGTTAACACCCTGGATTCAGTATAGAGAGTTGAGTCATCCTCCTCGAATCCAATAAAGGAACGAGCCACATAATGTGCCCAGGCTCGAATGGGTGTGATCTATGCTAGGGTTCTAGATGCTCGTAGTAGTTTCATGACCAATGAAGATTTTGAACCGTGTCTTGTGAGTTTCTCATGTTCTCTGCCATGTATAAGATGATCAAGGGTATAATTCTTGGGCCCATCAACATCACAGTCAAGAAAACAAGCCGAGATCAATAATATGCCGAGAACGGCACTGTAGTATAATTCTTTTGCTATCATCTTTCATGGTGACATGGTCAACCAGTCTATCATCTTACCATGTCCATAGCTCGCTCAAAATGCTTGTGATACTTATCCAGTTTCTTACCACTAATTCTTGGCAAAGTGGTGCACGCTAGCTTTTTTAAATAGAGAGCTGATGTGATTCAAAAATTAAAGGTATTTCATGTGGAATAAATCCAGTTTTGAGATCTCCATGTTGACTACATAGGTTTTTTTTTTTTTATGAATCAAAAGTCAGCCAACCCAGTTTGATAAAAGAAAAAATCGATTGAAAGATGGGTAGACATCAAGTCAAAAACTCAAAAATCAATGTGTTTTTTCTCAAAAGCTTCATTTGTAGCTTTTATTTATTAAAAAAGAACCCTCATTATGAGGAGAAATACCGTGAATCTGTGTGGTGATTCTTTTGTTTTTGTCCCTTGGATTTTTTACACTTTAGTCCCTTAATTATTTTATCTTTTAATTTGATCCTTAAGAATTTATTTGATTTGTGATTGATCTTAGTAATTTATGTTTAATGAGTGTTTATGGGGATCTTGAGGTGTCAAGGAAATATTATATTTCTCAGTAATTCTCAATTTTACAAAATAAATTTAATTTAACTTATTTACAATAATTAAAGCTTTAAAGATTGAATTTAAATTTTAAATAAATATTCAATCTTTTTCTGTCAAAATCAATGAATAATTTGCGCGGTCAAAGTAATGGTCAAGGTAAGTTTTTTTCGGTCCATTAAGTTTTTTTTTAATTTAATCTTTTCAAATTGATTTTATTTATTGTTTAACTTGATAGTTTATTTTTGTTATCGGGGTCTTGCAATAAAATAAAATTTTGTTAATTTGAGAAAATTAAGCGTTAAAGAATTAAAATTTAAAGTTGAACAAGTATGGGGACTAGGGTAGATCATCAAAAAAAAAATGAATAGCACTTGCAATGCATGCAGCAGGTGGTCTGAAATTGCTACATCTAAATTCATGATCAGATTATTATCATTACAGCTACAGCTAAATTCATGGTCAAATTTCTAAGCCAAACAAACCCTTAGCAATTAGCTTTGGGGTTTCAAAAAGTGTGATCAATAAACCAAGTGGTGAATTATTTATGGAATTTAGATTGCGTTAACATATCGATGAGTGGAATGAAGAATATCCCATTTTCCAATTTTTAAGCAATCAAAAGGATGCATATACTTATTCCATCACTTCCTTTCTTTTTTACTTCTTTTTCTCTGTTTGACCATTGAAAATACACAACTCGTCCCTCCCATTATCATGGGTTCAAGTTCAAAATAGTTGCTCCAATTTTTTACCTTTCGTTTGGAAGCATGAGACACCACGAGGCCACTTGGTCCATTGATTCCAATGCTGTCTGCAGACTAGTCTCATGTCTTTAGATGATTCTGGCAAACTATTTCAAGCAAAAGCATAGTGCTTGATCAAGAATTTGGCACACTTCATGGTGGTAGCAGATCAAATTTTAGGTAACCCAAAATGCTCAAGCAAGAGACGGTGCAAAATCAAGAATTTGGCTATGTCATTCCAAGAGAACTAATTTTGAAGTAAACCCAATGGGGCTTTAGTTGGCCTACTTGTCAACTCAAGAACAACAAAATAATGGATGCAAGCGACATGCCAATTGAACTTGGTTGATCCCAAATGAGCTTCCAAATTCATCCAAGCATGGAAGTACTTGATTTTTGGCTCTCAGATACTCTAATTTAGCAAGGTCAATAAGGACAAAGTATTTTGTTCCCATACTTGAAAGAAAATTGTTCATAACTTGGAATTCCCCTTCGGGACTTCCATGGAACCACATCTTGGACTTGGAGCGCTACAAAACAATGTCATCCATCAGACATCCACGCGTAACCTAACGATGCCTGCCTTGTACAAAATATTGCTGTGAAAAGATAAGTGATGGAACATGACTAATTTAGCAAGCAATCATTTTCTAATCCCAGAAAAATCGATGGCACAAAGAAAATCAGCCATGAATTATGATCAGGACAAGCAATTTTTGAGTGAAAACACCATTACAAAATTTCAACTCAAGCATTACAGATGTTCTCCTAATCAGATCCGCTCAAAGAAACTAAAGAAAAAAGGTCAAACTTTCTTTATACCATCCTTTTCTCTCTTAATTAAAGAGAAAAGATGGGTGCTAGCTAAAATTAGTAGAACTAATCAGTATCATTCATGGAGCTATCAAGGCCAGATGTTGACTCTCCCGTCATCTGTGAGCAGTGACCAGTGTTTCAATAAACTTCAAACCATCATACCTTGGTGCAAATTTATCCATGGAAGCCGATCTCTGTTGATCTTTGTTTGAGCCAGCTTCCTATAAAAGAAAAGGTGTCAAACTTTAAGACTAATAGTTTTAGAAAAAACAAAGATCAATCACAAACCAGAAAGTAAGCTTAAACTATATCGATCAATCAGGGGAAAAAAAATTGAAGAAACCAAGCACCAAAAGGGGTGGTTTAAAATTCCATGAGTTTTCAAGAAACCCAAAATTGAGCAATTGAATTTCTTGTTAAAAACATTTATGGGTTTACAAGAAAGTACGAGGCAGGATATTTGAGGTCAGAGAGATCCCAAGCTTCTCTGGAATCAATTACTGAGCCACAAGACAAGGCAAGACCCAGAAACAAACAAACAGAGATAAGAACACAAGAAACCAATTCCCATGAAAAAAATTCAAGAAAATACACAAACCCAGAATTGTATTGTCAATTGTCTTACCTTAACATTGAAGTTACAGCTAGAAGATAAGGAGGAAGCAGAGAAGGCAGTAGCAGTAGCAGCAGCAACAAAGGCTGCAAAGAGGCTCGATTTCTTCATCGGCATGATGATTTGTTTGGAATTCAAATTATTGAAATTTTGTAAAAGCCAAGAAATTGGAAAATAGTTTCTTGGGGAGAGGGAGAGGGAGAGATGGAAGAGAGTTGAGACTTGTGAAGAAAGGGGTTGGTCATGGCGTATATATATTTATATATATAAAAGGATTTTTGGTCTTCGAGGGTAACTTTCGAATATTTACGCGGCAACTATCCCCTTCTCCGGGTACTGAATTTACAATTTTGGGTTTGAATTTGTTCTTCTGGAGTGATGTATTATCATACATGAATGTGATGTAGTGAATTGGTGGGCTTGTTCATCTCATTATTGAATTGAAAGATTTAGTCTTAAAAAAAAATGATGTTATAAAATTGATGTTGACATTTTATGTATTAATTTTGTTTAGTTGAAGATAGACTGTTTATTTTTGACATTGCAGTAATTCATGAGAATTTTACTTTTAATTCTTAAATTAAAAATTGAATTGAAGAATTTAAAAATCCAACATGGTTGATCTATAAACTCAATTTGTTTGTAGTTTACGAGAAATTATCTGGCGAAGTTAACTTAAGCAAAAAAATTTGTTTTATGTATGGATTTATCGATGAACTAAACTTGAAAATCAAGTTTGAATTTACTTGTTAAAGCTTAATATTAAAGGAATCCAAAATATACTTGTTTGGAGCATGACTCATATAGATATTGATAAAATAAGATTTTATAAATTTATTTTTATATATTTAAAAAAAATATTCAAATATAATTTTTTTGTATTCTTAAATATATTTGATTGGCATGCATCATCACCAAACATGTTCTCGCGAAGGCATACTAGGGAAACCCAAATGCTATTGGGTCTAGTCAAATTCAACTTAAAAATTATTAGGTCTAGACATCGTCAAAACCAAATAATTTATGGGTCTGGCCATTGCCAAACCCAAATAATGTTGGGTTTGGCAGTGTCTGCCAAACCTAGCATATGAGTCTAACAATACGTTAGATCTAGACATATCTTGGATCTAACATGTGACACCATTTAGGTTTGGCACTTGCAGACCCCAACTCTTATGCTTTGCAGGGGTTTCCATGTCCACTAGGTTGGTTTGGAGTACTATTAAACTAATAAGTTAAGATTGTCGTGTGTTATCCAATGGTGTTAAGCTTAAGGAGTTTTGTTATCGTATCCTATGTATCGCATTCTATATATAGCCAGATTTGCTACACTCATGGATTCAGACATAATATTTAAATCTAATATTATTAATTCTATATATTTTTACATAAAAGTGAAATAAATTATTTCTTAACAAATAGACTTAATTAAACAAGTTTACACTTCACCGATATCATTAAATGTATTAAAGTCTCTCATGGTCTATAATATCTCCATCTTTTTCATGGATAAAATGAATGGAATACATCTCACAATACAACTTAAAAATATTATAAAGATAAAATAATACTATAACTTATCCTCTCTATGAAATAACAAGATTTATGAGTTTTAAATACATCATGATATGAGTTTTAAATATATCATGAGTCTTTCAAAATAAAAGCTCACAATCTTTGTTCTCTATTATATATATATTTAAGAACATTTCTTTTTATAATATTATTGTATTTTTTAAAAGAAAATACTTATTTAAATATCCAACAATAACTACATTTATTAAAGAAGATACTAGCCACAAGTTATCTTGGACTACAAAGAATTAAGTACAAAATATTATTTATATTGGTTAGGAAAAATAGAGATTGTTATGATCAATTAATTAATTGGTTATCCAATCTAAAAATTTTATTACTAAATTGTTTGGATTTCTTAATGTTTCATGAGATATATGCATGAATGAACGAAAGAAGTTTATCAAATTTATTGAGTGTACATATATATATATATATACAGCATTCCAATGTTTCTAATTTTCAAATATTATAATTTATATGTAAAATATTACAATTATAAAAATTCTACAATAACATTTCATAAAATAATATTAACAACAATTAAAAAAATCATAGAACCAGTAATATTAAAATAGATAAAAGAGTTTTTATACCCATCAACATCATCATAAATATACTTAATATACATCATTTATTCTCAATTTAAAATTTGCTAGAATCATATTATTGGTTGTCAAATCAATAATCACAAGTTTTTTTAATAATAATAATGGTTTTGAAGCAATTAATGAATCCAATGTCATTAGCAATGATTAAAATTATTTGAATTACTTTGGGATAAATGTTACAGAGGACTCAAGACTTCACTTCATGCCTTTCTCATACGTATGGATTTCTGGATTTTTTAGATAAACTAAAAGAAGAGGAAAGGGAAGGGAAGGGAAGGGAAGGGTAAACCTGTAAAAGGGAGACTTTTCTTCTATACCCGATAAAAAGATGAAAAGGGGCAAATCGTAATAACACAAACGGGTAGAGGTTTTCCGCGGCATGTCGATGTTGTTTTTTCTTCGAGACGACGTGTCGGGATAGTGTCCTGATTGGTTGGTTTTTTCACTAAATAGTCAATTATTGGACGACAAGTGTTCGGACAACATATTTTCATTTTCACAAAGTTATTGAAAATGAAAACTGGAAAGTGATTTGGAAGAGGCCAAGACTTGCAGGTTTTGGAAATGAATGAGGTGGCAGATACTTATCGCAGTGATTTTTATTGTAAGTGCTTAGTTTTTTTTTATTTAAAAATATATTAAAATAATATATATATATTTTTTTTAAAAAAAAAATATCTTTCCAGAAATACTTTAAAATAAGTCAAAATTATCTAAAAAATTACTTTGAAGCAATTTTTTTGAAAAGCATGATATAAATGTAAAAATAAACAGTCTATAAATACTTTTATTTGTAAGTTGTTGTCTAATTTTTTATTATACCCTTCTATTTTCTCATAGTTACCCCAAAATTCTTTTTGTTTTTTTCTAGAAGAAATTGGGTGTACAGATTAGATATTATATATGTAATTAGGGAGAAATATAGCATTTTCTTGGATATCAATCAACCCTGTTTATCAAATTATTTGAAACTCATATAAACCAATTTTATGTGATTTTCAAAGAGCTAAAAACTCGTTGCTATCAAGTTACGGTCATTATTATATATTTATTTATTAAAAACATAAATTTTACTATATATTTAAGTTGTTTATCAACATACAAAATCGATACCTTCTCACTATTTTTAATTTATTTATTCTTTTAATTCTATTACAACTACCGTTGAGATTTAGGGGAAAAGAATAGGAAATTATGTACTATAACCCTTGATAATCATAGAGTAAGAACATGGTTTAAGTTTGTAGGCATTGTTGATGCTTGAATTCCTGACTAGAAATTTTAGAGTCAAGTTATTTTATGAAATAAATTGTTCTAAAAGGAATATTTATTTGATTTAAGTCTAGTTTATATTAAAAAATTCCAAAAAAATAGAAAAAAAAAAGAGAGAAAAAACTAGAGATTGATAGTTGTAAACTAAAGGACAAGTTACTAAGATGACAAAAAGGGTGTTATGGAACTCCACTTTTCTAATAAAAATCCAAGTAAACAACACCATACACATGAAAGGGATGATCTTGGTGGATAGGATTAAAACATTCAGAATAGTCAATAATTATCCAAGTAATTCAGCAAGGCCTTACAATATCCTGCCAAAAACAGCATTTCACGTCAGAGCATAAAAGAAAAGGCAAAGAAACGAAGAAAAGTTTTTTAAAAAACAGAACATGTTCATACGCTATTTTGTAAAGTTATACTAATAATAATGATTTTGAGATTGTGATAATAATAATGATAATGATAATGATTGAGATTATTTTTTATTTAAAAAATATTTTTAATATTATCATACTAAAATAATTTAAATATATAATTTTTTTATTTTAAACAAAAAAAATAATTTTTTTAAATAATTTGCACCATCTTTCTAAATATTTTTTAAACCTGCTTAGTTCTTTTGACTCAATGATTATGAGGTGGGTGATGATTACTATTAATTTTAAAAATAAAATAAATTTTAATTATATCATGAGTTACCTTATAATGTCAAGGATATACACCGAGCCACCTTCGAGTTATTTAATCTAAAATATCATTCAGAGTTGATGGGGTTTAAACTCATGGTAATGTGTTGAAGGGTACTGTTGTCATGCTGCAAAGGCATCATGCAGGCAAGAGACACGAGCTCGAGATTTTTGAATTCTTGAGGTTGTACTTACTCGACAGAAAAGATCATCAGCCATCTGGGCGCATGACACGTGTCAACCAATTATTTTGTCAACCACTATTTTTATCCCAAATTTTTGTATATTTTAGGAGGTGGGTTTGGCTGGCATTGGTCGGGAGGCCAGCAGTTACAGGAGGAGGAAACTTCCACAACAAAACAAAGCAGAGGGTACTTTCAAACGACAAGAGAGAAAGCGGATGCCAGGTTTCCAAGGTGAAGCTGTCACTGTTGTTAACTTCCAAACAAAGGCTTTGTTGACAGGTGGGATATGGGGAACATGAAAAAAAATTAAATTTTATTTTAAATTATTTTAATATCTAAATATTAAAAATATTTTTTTTAAAATAAAATATTATTCACTTTAATATAATTTTTAAATAAAAAATATTTTAAAAGAATAATCATTATTATATGTTTTTAAAAGTAAAAAATATTGTATAACGGGCTTCTTAGTTTCAAACTCACCCTTCCCTGTCTTTGGAGTAATTAAAATAATATTATTTTAAATTTAATTTTAAAAAATAAATTTATTTTTATTTAAATTTTAACAAGATTATCTCAATCAACTCCCCATCTATTTTAGCTTAAGACAAAATCGAAATAAGTGCTAACCCAATCCTTCTAAGCCTACCTAACAAGCTGTTTTATATATTTTTTTTAGTTGTCAAAAATTATATATATAAATATTTCATGTATATGATTTTTTTATACATATAATTTTTTATATATAATGTAGATATAATTCACAGCGTCAATAACATTATACACAAGTAATATTTTCATCAATAACATGTATAGCACATCAACTAACAAGCAACCATGCATAATAATTTTTTTTCCCGTACATAAAGCATGAATAGCAGCAGACCATTTTTTCTTTAATAGAAGGCCAACTTCACAAACAAGCCAGAGCAAAGCTAGGCCTATAAGTCGGGACCATTCTAGCTATACAGCACATTAAAAGCCAACCAGAGCTATATCATTGAAAGTTGTACCAAAACCAAGCTGGGCTATACAATTTTTAGGTCACTACATGCATGTACTTGTTTTTTTTTTTAATTTCTATATATTTTCTTTCGTTTCCTTACATTTATTGACACATCGGAGAGTTCCTTATTCCCTAGGCAAATCATACAACCATTAGCAAAGTCCATCACCCAATGATTAGTCGGTCCACCATCCATAAACTCAGCCTTAAAAAACTCAATTTCTACAGTGAACCACTACATAATCATATGCAATCAGGGTACCCATCACTTTGTGTAATGAAATCCAACGAAATTTCACTATCGAGTGCATGCACGGCATGATTTCATCGTCCCAAAAGCCTTCAACAGTTGCGTGGACCCAAGAAAAATATTCACTTTTATCTCAAGTTGAAATCAAGAGTTGTATCTTTGTAGCTAACCGCATGTGAATCATTAGAAACGACAGAAAATTAGAATAAAGTTTAATTAATCTACGTCCAAACTTCACAATAATTTAGTGGGCACCAAATAAAGTTGGAGCCGACAATGCAAAACATGACCAAACCGACTCAGGAGGCACGCATGTGATGCCGTGAGAAGGACAACTTCATAAATAAACTAAGTTCACGGTCATTAATTTGCTACATGCATGAAAAATAATTTCTAAGCCCACATGATGTTTGCCATGCTAGCATGAGATATTAACCAACCACTCATTTTATATCACTTTATTAAACCCGATTAGGCATGACATGTCAATTTAAAATTTAATCGATTTAAGATCTATTAGCTAAGTTTTTTTTAAAAAAATAATATGAAAATTACCTCAATTAAATTCAAGCAACTCAATGAATTAAATCACAATTTAATTAAAACCTAATTCAATTTTTAGTTTTTTTAACAGTGTAGTTTTGAATTATCTTGAATTAACCTGCTAAATTGTAGCTCGTATTTTTTATACATATAATAAATGGATTGGATATGATATTGTCGCGTTAAATTAATGAATTGCATTTTGATATAAAAAAAAACTTGTCAATGACTACCATCGTCACAAGTGCCCCTAATTACTTTGGTTACCTTTTTCCCATTCTACAATACTTGGATAGGCTAAAGAAGATTATCCATAGTGATCGTCGTGATTTATACGCTACCTGTACATGATTTACAAACGCTCATACTTTTATAGAGAATGCTGGAAAATGTGATAATAATTGTTTTTTAAAATATTTTTTATTTTAAAATATATTAAAATAATATTTTTTATTTTTAAAAAGTTATTTTTAATATTAACATATCAAATATCTATTAATTTAAAATATCAAATGAAATAAAATTTAAATTTTTTAATAAATACTTTTAAACGTAATAACAAATATTACCTAAAATACAAAATGAACATGAATAGAAAATTATTGTGGGTCTTACAGCTTATTCAAAGATGAGTAGCACATATTGAACTTGTATGTCGATGGATCTTAATTTAAATCTAGTATGATCTTATATTTTAGCGGGTCTTAATTTAAACTCTCAAGATGATCTTTTGATAAATTATCTTAATTTTGGTTTAAGGGTAACAAGCTATCCCTGTATACCAGAGCATAAAAGATGGGGGTGGTTATAAAGTGTTTTTTTTTAATATTCTAAAATTTTAATTTTAATTTTTAATATTAACACATTAAAAAATTTTAAAACATAAACAAAAATAATTTAAAAGGAAATTCAAGATTTACTCTGGTTACTCATCACTAATAAAAAATGCAATATATATATTGAATATGATAAAGAGTGGTGGAAGAGGCATGTTTTTTTTCATTGCACCTGGGTTCGAGCTCTAGCATACACGTCTGTTATTTCCGCGGTGCCTTACATGCCTACTGGATTTGCAGGATATTTAATGGACCATGAGGATTAATTATGGTACGCGTAAACTGACCCGAATACCCCCATAAAAAAAAAAAAGAGAGAGTGGTGGTCCGGTACTCGTTATCAATTATGCTAGATTACATAAGCATGTCAGCTTCAACTAGTTAGGCTGTCCATGAATGAAAACGCGATTAGAAGAGGGATGGCATCGAGTGGGAATGTTTTCCTGGTGGGTCTCCTGCATTCCCTCTTAAATGCAGGTCCAGTGTTTAAAATCGAGCCGAGCCGGCACCCATATTATTTTAAATTCAAAGTTTAGTTCATTAAAGACCACTCCCCTCTAAATTTTAATTTAATTAATTTTATAAATTATAAAATCAATAATCACATAAATATCTTATAACCGTTGTATCAGCAACCATAAAACTTAAAAACATAATTGTTTTAATTTAAAAGTTTTACTATAAGACCACCGATGGTTAAAATTACATGTTCATAATACACATGATTGTGAATTGGTTGGCACATGATTCCATTACCCTTCAAAAACAAGATTGACGAGGTTGAAAGAATGGCAGTATTGAAGCTACAACACCTGCAAAAACAAGCTTTTGTAGGGGTTTGGTACTCTGTACTACTTTAATTTGTTTACGTAAAAGATGAATTGATTTTCGAATCATTAATAGCATGTCCGAAACATTATCAAACTTAACCTGGATTAGTGAATTGATCGAATAGCACACATATCTAGGCTGCGTCGAGTTTTATCTTCAACTAATTTGAAAATTTATCTTGTTAATTATTTATTTTGAACTTTTATTTAAAATAATTTTATTTAAGGTTTGACCTAACAAATTTGTAATTTGAATCCCAAGATCCCAAGGCAAGTCCACGAGAATGTCTATAAAATAATTTGTCTTTACAGTGGTATTATGTTTTTTTAAACATTTAAGTTTATTTTTAAATTAATTTTTTTGTGTTGTTAGTATATTAATATCAAAAATAATTTTTTTTAAATATATATTTTTAATATATTTCCAAATCAAAAATAATTTTTAAAAATTAATATCATAATATCAAATACTAACTATTTCATCCACCTAACCTTGCACAATTATATGTCAAAGTTAATAATTTGTGACATAATTGCAAGAATTTGTGGTTTGCGTACTAAAATAAAGAGAAAATCTCTTAACAATCTCATCTTAGCTAACACAAAACTAGACCCAAAAAAAAAAAAAACAAGACTTTCACGGGGAAAAAAATATTTTTTAAATATTTTTGTGTTTTCTTAAACATATTAATATTAAAAATAAAAAAATATTTTATTTTAATATATTTTTAAATTAAAAATACTTTAAAAAATAATTTCTGACGTAATTTCAATCACGCAAGCCCAGCTGAATTTTCTCTGCGTTATCCTCTACCAAAATCCCCACATTTCTCTCTCCAAAAAGCCTTTGAAAACCCATCTCTCTTTCGCTTCAATCTCCATAATTTCAATTTTCCACTTTCCAACATGGCATCTGGGTCATCGGGGAGGGCGAACCCGGGTTCAAAGGGATTCGATTTCGGGACCGATGACATTCTCTGCTCTTATGAAGATTACGGTACCAACAATCAAGATTCATCAAATGGGTCTCATTCGGATCCTGTGATCGGGTCCAATTCGAGCAAGGTAGCTGTTTTGGTTTGATAAAGCTTTGATCTTTTTGGTTTGGGTCAAGTGTAATTATTGAGTTTGCTTGTACCTTTTTAAGAATTTGGGGATTTAAGGTTTCGGTTGTGTTTTTTTTTTGTGGGGTTTGGTTAGTGCTGATTTTTGGTTGGTTTTTGATCTTGAGTTGGATTCTTGACTTTGAAATGAATTTTTTAATTTTTTTCTTACTGTTTTAGCTGTAAATATTGAAATTTCTTTGAACGTTTTTAGGGACTCAGGGTTGAAGATTGTTGGATTTGGTTATGAATTTTGCTGACTAATTTTGGGATGATTAATGTGTTTTTGGGGGGGCATTTGGCAGTTGAGCCCTCAATTTTTTAGTGATAGTCTTGATTTTAGCTTCTTTAACAATTTTGCTATGTATGGATTATGAAAAGCAAAAGATGGGTATTATAGTTTACAGGTTTTGTTGAAAAAATCACAGGCTTTGCGGGTTTGGTTGAATTGGGATTTCCTTGCTTTGCAAAATAGAATATGAAATTTAATTGAGTTTTGGCCAAGTTTCGTTGTTTATATCGTTTCTTAAGATAATTGTGTGAAGTTGGCGAAGTGGGGGTGTTGAGGTTTAGATGAAATAAGATGATTTGTAAGGATGCTAACCTTAGGCTATGTATTGGAGTTTTTATTACAAATTGAGAAAGAAGTTATAGGCCTCGATATTTAGCTGCACATAGTCTCATGTATGCTTTGGTTGGCAATCCTTGTTGAGCACAAGGAGATCTTGTTTCTTTGGAACCAAACACCTTGAAGTTTCTTTGGAGTAAAAAATGTGTTTTAAAATGAGTCAATCTGACTGCTTTTTAAATGCCAAGATTTTCACGAGGACAATAAGGGGAAGGGGTGTGGTTGTGTTTACTTGGCTATTCATTAGTTCAAAGTATCTAATTTGGATAGCACGCTAGCGGCATTGGAAAGCAAAGAATTTAGAGGAGTCCTCTGGAGCTGATGTTCTATCAATTGAATTGTTTAGATCTTACATATCTTTCTTTTCTGCAAATTTAAATTTTTTGGTGATGATAACTGGCTGCACTTTAAAAATTCTCCTGCAAAGCTTGTTTGCGCACCCACAAAATCACTTGCCACTAGATAGTTTTTTTTTTTTCCTTTCTTCCTCTTTGGTACTTTGTTTGCTAAGAAAGCACCCAATTGATATTTCTGGTGTACATGATGGGAGAAATCCTTCTAGTTTGGGAATTGAAAGCCTAATTCAGATTGCTCTCTTAGATCTTTGCAATAGTTTCTTACTTTCAACTCAAGTTATATGCTCAAACTGGAATGCATTTTTCACATCCATTCAGTATAAGCCAAATTATTATCACGATCACTTATGAAGAATTGCTATTTTCTACTTCAAGCAGGATTTCCACAAAAGCAAAATGACAAGGTCATCAGTGTATCCTGCTAGTTCCTATAGCCAGCCAGAGGATTCTTTCCATTTCAGTCCAGATGTTGTCTCTACTGTTGAGAAAGGCATGAAAAAACATACTGACAGTATCATGCGTTTTCTTGAGGGTATCAGTTCACGACTGTCCCGGTTGGAATTGTCTTGCTACAACCTTGATAAAGCAATTGGAGATATGCGATCAGATTCTATTCGTGACAATGAGGAGGCAGATTTAAAACTTAAATCTCTTGAGAAGCATATTCAAGAGGTGAGTTTACTTTGCTTTTGTGTTTTCAATATCATGTATTCATAAGTGGTTGTGTTTGATGGCTAAATATATGCTAGAAAGTTGAACCTTGAAAAATTAGACAAAACAGCTAAATCACAATGGATAGTTGAGGTTACGATCCATAATAATGTCCTAACAGTATTTGTTTTATGCTTGTTATGCACTAGCAACTCACTTCCAAGGCTATGCCTGATGACCTGATCTTAGACGAGCTGTTTCCCATCAAACTTTAGTACTTGAAAAAGTCAAGGTTTTTAGTTTTTGTGCACTTGCATTTCTTTTAGAGCTAAGATTTATTGATTATTATCTAGGCATTACCAACAAGAAGTGTTAGATGCCTAGATACATGTCTGTTTCATTTCTGTAATGGTTCAATTTTCCATTCACAAACATGTGTTTTTCAAACCTTTTTCCTTCTAGTATGTGCATATGGTAATCTTGTTCATTTCCCTTGGTCTTTGAATGACATTTGGAAGTGCATAGGGTTACCAGATTTTAAACCTTTTGGTCGTATGACACATCCTGGACTGGCATGCCATTTTTAAACTTGTTAATTTGTCTTTTAGGTCTCAATTTTCTAGTCCATTTTTTCATTCCATGTGTTGGGGATTTACAAGGAGTTATTGAGGTAGATGGGGGAAGGCACTGGCAGATGGTTGAAAGAGTAAGAGTGAAGCAACCAGTGCTTGGGCTAGAAAAGTCGTTTTGGCATTAAAAATAAAATCATAATACATAATATATTAACTTTGGAACAATTCTAAGGAAAAAGTTTAAAGTTAAAACTGTAATCAGACCATAATTACAGGCTGTAATAATAATCTTTTCCATCTTTAAATTTCATTTGTGCAAGTCATCAAAAACTAGGATATTCTAGGACTTTAAATAACCCTGTGAAACTAATGCAGCTTTCAAATGAAGAAAGAGAGATGTGAATGTCATAGCTTTATGTGTATCAATCCATTTCACATTTGCAGATGTGGATCGGTACAGCTCTTCAGAGAGACTATTTCGAGATTAGGACTATGTTTGTTTCCCGGAATTCACTTTTCGGGAAACCAGTTTCCAAACTTTTATTTGTTTATTTGACATTAGAAAAGTTGGTCAACAGAAAACACTTTCCCGTCAAAGGAAAATTTGACTTGGTTTCTAAGAAAGTGTTTTCCTGGAAAATTTAGAGGAAAAACATTTTTTCAAAGTTGTGAAAAATTTAGAAATATCATATTAGTTGCTGATTATATCAAATTTAATCCTCAAACTTTTGATTGCTATATATATTTTGTTTTGAATATTTATTTTTCAATTTCATCTCTTAAAATTTAATTTTTATATTAACTTTTGTCTTCATTTTTATAATTGTTATTTGCTTTTCCTATATCATTTTTTTATTGAAGTTTTTTATCTATCAAATTTGATTCTCATTCTTTTGATTGTTATTTATTTTATTTCAAATAATTTATGAAACGTTAATTATTATTATTATTTTAATTTCTTCATCTTTTATATTTTTTATTTTGTAGATTTGATCTCTATTATTTAGATTATTATTTATTTATTTTTAGATAATTTATAAAATTATATTTTTTTTCAATTTCATTCTTATTCAGCTTTTTAATTTGTAAGATTTGTTCCTCATTATTTTAATAAAATTAAGAAAAATAAAATATTAATAAATTATTTCTCAGCTCATTTTCTATAATATAACCAAATACTGAAAAATATTTTTCGATTTATTTTTCATTACACTACCAAACATCAGAAAATAATTCACTTTTCTGGAATTTATTTTTTTTTAAAAAAACTACTTTCCAGCAAACAAACAAGACCTTGAATGAGGTGAAATGTATATTTGAGTGATATTAGTACCTAGGTAACATTAGGGAGGCTAAATGGGTTGGTGCGATATTAGTACTAATGTAATATCAGGGTATTATCTGTTTGCTGTTTGTGCTGTCTGGAGCCCCAGCAGAAAAGAATTATGGGTTTATGTGGGAAGGCAATTCTACTTTTCTCTTAAACTTTCAAACTATTAAAATATAATTATAAATGCATTTATAACTTCTTTTTTCTGACTGCATGTCTTGATTTTCAAGTATTTTATGTTCTTATGGCTGTATGATACTAGAGCATGTCTTGTTTTATGATGCTTGCTGCAGGTGCACAGGTCTGTCCAGATCCTAAGAGATAAGCAAGAGCTTGCTGAGACTCAGAAAGAATTAGCCAAGCTTCAGCTTGCACAGAAGGAACCCTCTTCATCAAGCCAGTCCCAATCTAACGAAGAAAAAGCAACACCAGCTGCCTCTGATCCCAAAGCAAATGACAACACATCTGATATACGTAACCAGCAATTGGCTCTTGCTCTACCACACCAGGTAGCACCACAGCAACATGCACCACCTGTGCCTCCACTCTCTCAAGCCCCGCCTATGAATGTGACTCAACAGCAATCTTATTATTTGCCTCAGGCCCAGTTACCAACTCCAGCAGTTCCGATCCAACACCCTCAGAACCAATATCTACCTTCTGATCCTCAGTACCGAACACCTCAAATGCAAGATGTCTCTAGAGTGGCACCACAGCCTGCACAACCACAAGTAAACCAGACGCTACAAGGCCAGCAATTTCCTCAGTATCAGCAACAGTGGCCCCAGCAGTTACCTTTGCAAGGACAACCACCTCAACAGACACAGCCCCAGATCAAGCCTCCATCTACAACAGCTTACACTCCCTACCAACCACCATGTCAGCCAACAAATCCCTCTCCACAAGAAACTCTGCCTAACAGCTTGCCCATGCAAGTTTCATATTCAGGTGTTCCTCAATCCCTAGCCAGTCGTGCTGACACCATGCCGTATGGATATGGAGCTGGAAGAACAGCTGTTCCACAGCAACCACGGCAACCTTCACCTCAGCAAATTAAGGGCACTTTTGGAGGACAGCACAGTGATGCATATGCAACCGCTGGACCTCACCCAGGCCAGCCTCCAGTAAGTGCATACATGGTCTATGATGGTGAAGGTGGGAGAACACACCATCCACCTCAACAATCTCACTTCCCACAGGGTGGATACCCTCCTCAGCCAGCTGCAGGCACAAGTATGCTGCCCCACCATTCAAGCTCTTCACACTTTTTTCGTAACCATCCCTACAGTGACTTGATCGAGAAATTAGTAAGCATGGGTTTCCGGGGTGATCATGCTGCCAGCGTGATTCAGAGGATGGAGGAGAGTGGTGAGCCTGTGGATTTTAATGCTGTGCTTGATAGGTTGAATGTGCTGTCATCTGGGGGTTCTCAGAGGGGAGGATGGTCAGGTTGAAGCCACCATCACTCATGTTCTAAACCTGAATTGCAGGTACAGTTTGCTCGTCTTCAATTGAATAAAGGCATTTATAATGCACGGTGTTCTCCAGTGCTGTGTATATAGTTGTCGAGTCTTCTTGTATCTACGATGTTGTATGTCAGTAGTTCGTCCTTGTTACATGTGTGTTGGACCTTTCCCTCTGATTTTTAGTAAGGGAGATCCAATTCCACTGCGAGCCTTTTAACTACTATGTAATTTGTGAGCAATTTGGGTTTGTAAGCATGAATCCTCTCATTACTTTTTGTTTTTAATTTCTTGGAATCCCCTCTGTTCTTCAATTGACTTTTTAGAGCTTGGATGCTTCTATGTCATTGTTTTCCTATTCTACTGGCCTTTTGCTGTCATCAAATGGACCGTGAAATATGATCCGACTTTCCTAATGGACCTGGAAAACTCCCAGTTCGATTCTACAAATCTGTAGAATCCTCGTGAAATAAATGAATTTAGTTTTGAGTCTAGACAAGAGAACAAAATTCAGTCCGACTCCTTGTGGACTTAAATTCTGAATTGGTTAATCCAGATTTAAGTCTGAGCGGAACAGCAAGAAATAAAATATTGGATCTGAACTATCTATAGTTAATTAGGGTTTTAAAGCAAGTTAGGTGTTGAATCTGCCCCTTCATCTACCAGAAACAAAGTTACATTTTATTAATCTAGGATGACACCAAATTAGCTTGTAACTTGGTCGACTTGAGTGAGGCCTGTTGGGTATCTATTTTGTTTTTCAATTTTTATTAAAAAATAACATCACTCTAGTTTTTAATTTTTTTTAAACAATATCATTTTGAAAAATGCCGTGGTTCGTATTTACCTATTCAAGCTCAGGTCAGTAACTATGGTTTTTCTCTCTTCTGTTTAACTTTAAATTCATTAATTTTTTTTTGGCTATATGTTTAATTCTATTTAGTTATTTTCTAGTGAATTTCTGTTTTTAGTGTCATACAATTAAATATATAATTAAATGATATATTTATTCTAAAATAAATCATTAAATTCAAGCAAGTTCATGCCTCAGAACATGCATCTTATGAATTAGCTAAGTTGGTATGTTTTAATTAAGAAACCATCATTTTAATATCTTTTTAATAAAAATAAAACCACGAAACCTTTAGATCTTTTTTAAAAAATCATCAAACATCTTGAAAAGATAACGTTTTGGATCAAAATTCTCTATTGAGATTCTTATTAATGGATTAATTAAAAATGTTATTAGAATATTATTTGATAGGGTAATATTCAATCCCAACTGTCTTTTTAATAGGATGACAACAAAACAACAAGCGCAACTTTTGCACATCCTTGTACAATATATTTTTTTTCTACATGTCTATTTTTATTATTATATAATTAGATTAAAAACTTTATTTAAAAGAAAGGTTATTAAATTAGTCCGGGTCCTTCGACTCATGTGCTTAATTTATCGGATTAACTTAGAATAATTCAAGTTAATAAAACATAATGTCATTTAAGAAGTTAGTAGGTAAAAAGAAAATAAAATAACAGCTTGTATTTTTTTTAATAACATGTTAAATTTAAAAAGGGATAACTAGGTCGTGTTTGATAGCGTAAAGTTAAATAGCTTATGATTAGCTATCTCCAGCATCGTTGGACTTGAAGTCCAGGTCATGCAAAGAACCTCCTCATGTAGCAAAGTCAAATTGATAAAAAAAAAAAAGAGTAAAAAATAAAGAAATTATAATTACAAGCTATTTTATTTTATTTATTTATTTATTTAAGAAATATCGATACATAATTAAATAAAAATATTAAATAATGACGTGGTGCGAGATCAATTTTTCTTAGCATCGTGGTTCAGCTTTTAGTTATCGTGAGTGATTTATTAAAGCTTACATTAAATTAAATCCGAATACATATTAAAAAGAAATTGTTCCATTGTCATGAGATAGATGGGGCACCTAATTGTATCGAAGTAATGTCATAAATATTTCAACAACAGCATACATGTAAATAAGGTAATTTTTTGACGTTCAACTGTAAATGAGTTGATTTGCAATGATTAATAGGTAATTATCTTTGACAAATTGTGTATTATCCATAATTTATCTAACCTTAAATCTTAAAACATTTCTTTTAATCACTGGCACAAAATCCAGTTACTAAGAGCTTGACATATTTCAATTCTTCAACTTCTCTGGCTAGTGAAATGGAGTTGGCAATTTTTTTAATTAAAAAAAAAAGTTGTTTGGCTTTTAAAAAAATTTGAAGTTGGAATCTTAAAAAAAAAAAATAGTAAAATGATGATGTATTGAATTGATTCTAGATAATTTTGGTTAATTTGTGAAACTTATAATTTAAATCGTAAACTTCATTGAGTTTAATAATTTTTTTATTTTAATTATATGATAAAAAATAAAAATTAATTTAATATTAAATAAAAAAATTATTCAAAAACTCAACCCTAAATTTATTTTTTTAAAAAAAAAAAACTATCTAAATACATAAGCCTAGGTGGTCTAGCATGCCAAAATATTAAAAAAGCTTAGGCACGTAGTTTGGGTTTAGATGGCCGCATTCTTAATATTTTTTATATAAAAAATAAATAATAAGTTACTCTTAAAAAAAAACTTGTGAGATGTTGTTTGCGGAGCAAATAACATGTTTGTTTGCTATACCTACTAAATATTATTTTTTAAAATATTATTTTTAATACAATAAAATAATAATATTTTTTTATTTTAAATATCATAATATTAAAATAATCCAAAAAAATAAAAAGAAACATTTATTTAAAAAGAAATAAAAAAAACTTCAAAAGCATAAAATCCATCCGCATAAACAAGCAACTACCGTACGAAGAAAAAGGACGACAGCACTGCAGTATACGATGAAGGTTCCGATTTTGAAAACTGGATGACTAGTGATAAGAGCAATCCTTCAACGTATAATGATATAACTGTCAATATTAAAGATGAGGTAGGTGGTTAAATTTGTTATAATCATCGTCTTGGAAGTCTCCTCATCAAAAAACAAAAACAATAATTTCATCTTGAAAATCAATACAGAGACTGAAAAATGAACCCGTGATAATGGTGGAACGTATTGCCCAAAGACTTCTGCAGCTTCTGTCTACCATCTTTCTGATTTTACAACTCGAGAAGATCAGTAGAGACTCGAGAGGGGAGTCTCATGGGTACTTTTCGATCTTTGATAAAAGCCTAATACTTGATTTCTTGATTCTCTCTGCAGGCAGACCCAGAAATACTACCGCATCTGAAATCGGTCCCTGCTTATGATCAACAGGATTATAGCCTTGATGATTTCTCTCAGGATGACCCGTCAATGATGCTTACAGAGCAAGTCCACATCTGCAATCATTCCCTGCTTGTGATCAACAGGATTATAGCCTTGATGATTTCTCTCAGGATGATCCATCACTGATGCTTACAGAGCAAGTCCACTTCAACAATGGCCTTGCAGGAACTGTTTACGTAACTTGTAGAAGTGTGTAATTTCTACAAGTGGTTGTCGTCTATGTTAGTTTCATCCTGTAGACGAGCAGCTTGTTCTTCAGACATAGTTGCATCTCTGTATTCCATCAACTCTGTTGTCTGGTTTGATGAATTCTAGGAAAGTGAAATCTTAAAGAAATCTTTGCATATATAATTTTCATCATGTCATGATAATCGAGACCTCAATAAAATACAGAATGGAGCTCTAACTATCTCTTAGGGCATATGGGAAGGGCACCAATAAACAAAATATCATAATACCATTTCTCAATCCGTGCAATGATTTTTTAAATTGAAAAATTAAATGCCGAAAACAAAATTACAAAACAGCCCTGGAATCACAAAGGCACATAACTAATCAACTCGGTAATTAAAATGAGATGGGCCTTTTAAGCACTTCAATCATCTATAACCCCCCTAATAAATAGCAGGAAATTAAAATTCAATAATAATAATAATAATAGCAGCAACAGCAATTACTTAAATCGTTGAAACCACGAAAATTTAAAGTTCGAATTGGAGTTGCCTTGTTATTTTTTAAATATTTTTTATATGAAAATAATAATAAATTTTGATATTGGCAATTAAAAAACTAAAAAAATAATTTCAAATTAATTTTTAAGAAAAAAAAACATGTTAAAATATAATGTAAAACATCCACGTCAATGCTTTTCGTTTTCTTGTGTTTTTAATCAAATGATGGCAGTGCTGCCTGCCTGGATGCTCATTAGCATTGACAGGGATGGCTCGTAGTGTGGCCTTCTTTACGCTAAACCATATAAAGTATACACCATCCACGTTTCTCCATCTGTTTGAGTGACTGTATTGTATTGCCTTGCATTTCCATCTGTATTTTAGTGTATTTTAAAAATATATTTGTTTTGAAAATACATTAAATTAATTTTTTTAATGTTTTGCGATGATTTTTATTTTTTAAATATTAAAATTTAAAAATTATTTTAATATATTTTTATCATAATATTAAACATATACTTGGATTAAGAGTATAAAATACTGGCGAAATAAAATCGGTAAAGATATTACATGGCAGAACCTGTTTATTTTTATGTTTTAAAAATGTTCTTAAAATAAATGATTTTTTTTATTTTTTCTTCACATTAGCTACAAAAATATCAAATTGTTTCTTGAATTTAAAATCTAATTACAATGATAAAAGGCATACATACTTACGATTCAATCAAGATTGATAATGGAAAAAATAAGAACAACAACCACATAAACTAACAATATGAAGGCAGCAAGCAATCATCTTGAATTGCTATGCCTACCAAATTAGCATTACCCTTTTGTCCTGTGATCCTTTCGTTACTCTCAGGCATAAAATATCACATGTGAAAACATTCCTTGGTTCTTGGTTATGGTATCCTCTTTGTCATCTACCAAAAGGGATTTAACAAATTAATAATAATTTTGGGATCAATTCTTTAGTATTATTAAATTTAATTATAATATTTGATTTGAATTCAATTCACAAATGTTTGAAAATAAAATAATTCATTTCATTTTTTTCAAAGATTTCTTATATTAAAAAGGGTAGGTGGGCATTTTCAAAAGGTTAGTTTTAATAATAAATTTGATATTTTTGAATTTGTAAATCAAAATAGTTGATCTATTATTTATTTTTATAGTATTTCTAAATATTAAATTTCAAATGGAATTCAATTCTTAAAACTAAAAGGATTCTAAGCATTAGATTTTATTAAAATTTTATACTTGAATTCAATTAAGTTACTAAACATGTTATTTAAGTATTTTCATGCACAGAAAAAAAAACATATTCGGGAAAGAAATATCTTACAATTTTAGATTAGTGTAAAGCGCGAGAGGCCAAAACCATGGATAAAAATATATTCCTTGGAGAGAGAGATGATTGAAAACCCAGTAGAAAATTATAAATTGATTTGAGAATTCTTGTGATCAAATATATAGATAATAGGGTTTTCTTAAGAACATGTCGTCAACGTTCCCTAGGCATGCATGCACGCTCCTCCACACATGCTCGCCGCTCCTTTGAATTGAATGGATAAAAATACTCATAAAAAATATCTAAAAACAAAAATAATATGATAAAAACAAAATGGTAAATTTAAAGTGTGTCGCTCTTATTAATCAAAGGTTAAGCAACTGTCAGTCTAATGTGATTAAATATTGCTATTAATGACTAGTTATCGAGGCAATATTTCATTGTTCATTGATCAGCACTCATTCAGTCGACCTCTTTCATGCTCGTTAAAAGGAAAAACACAAAATTGAACGCTCAAAGCTTCAATTGATGTTTACAATCAGTCAAACATCCAGTAGAATTCGATCAATGCAAAAGGCAATTTCTTATGATATAATTTTTAAAAGTATTCGAGATCTTTCACTCAAAACTAAGTTTATTTATCATAAAAAAAAAACTATCCAAACCAATCCTAAATAATTTAATAAAATAATTATTTATCATAATCAGAATAAGAAATTTGTCCGGGGTTTTTTCTTTTTCTTTTTTATGGAAGTTTGGTGTTTGTTAAGCTGTAATTTTGGAAGATATTTTAATGTTACCTCTTAAAGAATTGTTTATATTGTGTTTTCAGTCAAGATCAGTGACGTACTTCCATGTCAGGCGAGCACTAGCAAAAAATTTCTGGCGAAAATGTAAGTAAACTCCACGACCAAGTCCACTCAAGTCCAGCCAAACATTAGAGACGAGGTCCATTTCGTAAATTCCGCGCACCCACCTTAACCTTTTGAAAGCCCCACTCCCCCTCTCTCATGCCATCTTCCTCCACTTCGAGAGAGAGAGAGAGACACGAACCAGGAAGAACTAGAGAGAGAAAGTATAAAAACATCTTTCACATTACAGAGAGAGGGAGAGAGGGGTGGGGAGAGATGGTTGATGATTTGATGGTGTGTGTAGACAGAATCATAGTGGCCTCAAGTTGTTTTGAGCCAGTTAATAATGGAGAAAGAGAAAGAAATGGTAGTGATGTTGTTGGAGTTGAAGCAACAAGTAAGGATGGTAATGTGAAAGAGAGTGTTGGTTCTGTGAAAGGAAACGAAGAAGGGTCCTCATGTTCTTTGAAGAAAGTAGAGATGGTTGAATGCAGGATATGTCAAGAGGAAGATGAGGTTCTTGCTTTGGAAGCTCCTTGTTCTTGTAATGGCACCCTCAAGGTCATTACTTTTCTCTTCTGAATTTTGAATATTTTTTTTAATTTTTGGTGGTGGGTTTTAATTTTTTTTTTTGGCTAACATGTTTCTGGATTTCGATTTTTTAAATGGATTTCTCTATTTGTTTTCCTTCTTCGAAAGCTTAAAGCTGCGTTCTTTCTGTTTTATCGTGTGCTTTCGGGATGTTGGTTTCTTCGGTTCTGAGATTTTTGTTGATTGTCTTTGAGTTTGACATTCAACTCCCTCCCTCCCTCTCTCTCTCTTTCTCTCGTCTTGGATATTGAGGTTTTTCTGTCACTTTGTTTTTCATCACAAGTCTCAGGTCCTTGCCCGTCTGGGAGTTGTATATAGCTTTATTTTCCAAATTTGAACTTCAATTTTCTGAACATGATGATGCTTTGAGAATCGGTTATGTTTTGAGTTTCAAAGTTGGGGTTTTTTCATGCATGTTATCAGCTACTTGTGGTTTACCGTTGTGTATTGGACATTTTAGGTGGTGGGTGTGTGCATTTAATGAGTGTCCATATTTTTGTGTGTGTTTGTTGTACAGTTGACCTTCTCTTTTTGTGTGGGTTTTGATTTTATAAAACACTGTTTGATTAATAGGGAAGACATGTTTTGGTGATAAACTGATAAAGAGCTTTTAAGCGAAGTCCATGTTTTGTAATTCGGCTCAAATAGTTGAGAATTATTCACGTTTACAGTTGTTACTGGGGATTATTGGTAGAGGTTGCTTGAAGTTATTTTAACTTGGAAATGGATCAAAATCATGTATTTTAAATAAAAAATATTTTAAAAAAATTAATTTGAAGTAAAAAAAAAATTACAAAATTCTCAAAAGTGTTTTTTTAACGCAAAAACAAACACATTTTGAATATTTTATCTGTACAAAATGTGAATATTAAGGTATATTTTACCCGAATTTCCTTATCAGCTTGAACAGATTTGTGTGAAAGGGCTTAATGTTTTGGTTTGAAAGAATTTATCAAGGGACTAGCACTTTTCAATGTGTACAACAGTTATCTTATCCACCGTCACCATATATTGTTTTGTTAAAAGTTCCCTGTTTTTCAGTAGGTTTTCTAACAAGTTTCCTATTTTGTGCCGCAAGTTCAGTATTTCATAAAAGTTGCTGTTTACATTTTTTCTTTTTGTATGCAATAAACCAACCTAGGGGGAAGGAAAGGTATTTTCCACGTTCATCAGCAGTAAGGACCAAATGGAATTTTATCTTAAAGTTCTTCACCTGATGTGATTAACACAAATGCATAGAATTTGATAGAGTTGACGCATTTTGGATTTGATGGAGTTTTTATATTATACTATGCTTCTAGATGCGGGTTGCTCATAATGTGTATCTTTCTTTATAAAGATTTCCAATTGAAGGCTGGTTTTAGCTTGGAAGGGTATACAATCAAAGTTTAGATTAAAGATTCATTCTTTTCTTATGTCCTCTAGCTGCATTTTGGCTAGCATGCCGGAGAAAAATAAGAGAGGTTTTGGGCTAGATGAGTTGCCTTGTATTTCTAGATAGATTGCAACTTGCTCTGGTTTAGAGTATGGAATTCTGTTTGTTTTTTTTATTCTTATTTTTAGCAAATAGGCCGCATCCCCATTTGTGCTTGTCAGTAAATGCTGCTCTTCTAAATGTGTGCGTGTAGTTCCCCTAGTGCTAATCATCAACATTGGCATTCAAGATGTTGGCATGGTGCAAATGCACGGTCCAAGAATGGTTTGCTATAGTTTTTAGCAGTCTTTTGCTGGCCGACATGTATGCCATTTCCACTGATTTTTATAAATTTCACTGACAGTTTGCTCATAGAAAGTGCATTCAGAGATGGTGCGACAAAAAAGGTGACATTACCTGTGAAATCTGCAATCAGGCAAGGGGTTCTGCAAGCTATTACAGCAGTTCTGTATGCTAGGTGCATTTCCAGAGGGTATTTTTGTGATGCATGATTTTGTATAAAATGGGCTTTCTGTTTGGCAGGTTTTCTCACCAAATTATTCCCTTCCACCAGCCCGCAGCAATCCTGATGTTATAGCAATTGATATAAGGTAATAACTGACTACTGGGTTCTCCATCATGCATATGTGATAGAGAGAATGAAAAGTAGGGGGGAAATTATAGGATATTTTTAGGAAAACCTAGATACTACCATTATAGAAAATGCTGAATCCATGTGAAGCTCTCTTCCAAAATACCGGTTTCTGAGGCTAATAATGGTTTGTGATTGCATAAGAGGAAGTAACTTGGTCCAACTCTGTTGTAATCAGGAATAGAGCTCTATTGTAATTTTATGCAGAATATGTTTTGAGTTTCTATATACCGATGCAGCTTCCACATTTTTTCTCCTTTTGTTTGTTTTGCTTTTAACATCTTTTTCTGAAGATATTGTGTATTCTAGTAAAATCTCTTCTAAATGTTTTTTTTTGTGTGTGTGTTTCTACTTTCTCAAATAGGCAAGCATGGGGCCACCACATTGACCTGCATGATTCTCATCTTCTAGCTCTTGAACATCAATTGCTGCAATCAGAGTATGAGGATTATGCTGTCACTAATACAAGCAGCCTTGCTTGTCTTCGTTCTGCTGCTCTCATTGTAAGCAAACTGTTTCTGAACAACATTCTTATGTATATCGATGCTCTTTTATGTGCTTTCAAGCTAATTTCGGTCAACATTATGTGCAGTTGCTTATAATCTTGCTACTCCGCCAAGCTCTAATGGTTACAAGGGATTCAGGGATGTTGCAAGAAACGTCATCATTCTTCGGTGTAAGTTATGCTGCCCTTAATAGGTCGGATGCACTTGTGAACATGCATGATTATGCACTCCACAAACATCCCTATCCTTGAAAAATCAGGTGGTTTTATGGCTAAATTTAGAGATATCACATTTTCAGTTTCAGATTTCGCTTCTTCAATTCGCTGGTTTTCTTTTGCCATGCTACGTGATGGCCCGCTCTTGGTACAATGCGCAAAGCCGAAGGAGGAGACATGTATATCTTTGATCATTTACTCTACCTGGTTTGCTATTCATCTGCTGATGTGTTTAATTTATTCTTTGTTTTTTCTAACACAGGGTTAAGAGAGGCATGGTTTTTGTGCTTTTGCGTCTCTTCTTGCCTCTGACGGGCAAAGCTCTTTTGCCCATGGCAATTTGCCATGTTGTATTTAAAGTAACAGCTACCAAAATGGTTGAAAAGAACAGCATTGGAAAGGCATTTTAAGTATTAGGGTTTACCGAAGCCACCTAAGAACTCAAAAGATGTAAATGTGAAAAAAAAGGAGTTCATTAGTCATTATATTTCTTATGTTAGAGGCAACAAAGCATCCTGTTGGATATCATGGGATGTGTTGATTAGTAGCTTTAGAGTGGTTTGTGCAAGAAATGATTACACGTGTCTGAGGATGATGGCGATAACATCATGATCAATGCTTGGTTTCTTTGGAAAAACACTTGGTTGGATGGCATGATTAACTGGCCATGAAACAGTCTTGGCCATTAAGCGAAATCTAATCCACCACGCGTGGTCCCAGGAAGCATCAACATGACGAGGTTCAGCACTCAAGCGCTCTCGCTGCCTGGACAGCCCTAGTTTGCTAGGCCTGTTCTTGCTTGTATAATGTGAGACCTGGTTCTCAACATTTTCAATAATTCTAATATGTAATGTAAAAAATAATAAATAAATATATATATATATATAAATGAGAATACTTTTAAAAAACATTTTACATCTGCACAAAAATACTGCCTCTAAATCATCGCAGAAGTGCTATTGGAGTTGTCAATAAAGCCTCAGGTATATCGATATAATAACAATCAAGCAGTCAGTCGCAAAGCGCCTCGAGGAGCCATCGTGGATTTTATAAAATCAGGCAATCGGACCAGCTTGCTGCAGCGAACGATGTTTTTTATTCTAATCAGGAAATTGGAACCTTCAAATCAGCAGCTCAGCCCAACTGCATTTCAATCATTGAAATCTTACAAGCCACAAGGACATGGTATGGTAATCCATTCAATTCATCGTTTGAAGACAACAAAATGTGGAGTTTCATCAAGGACAGCCTTCATTGCTTCTTCAATTTTGTATCCAATCACAAGAATCGCAAAACCATTGCAATACATCGAAGGAATAACTCACCATTTCCCTGGCAAGCCCCTTTCATGATTCAAACCCTGATTTCTCCTTATATTACCAAACCAATGTCGCAATCCTGTTCAGCAGAACGCTCACTATCAATATCCTTAATACCAGCGAAACACCATTGAAACAAAGGTGTGCAGAATTTTACTTTGTTTTCAAGAAAGCACTAAACTTTAGTTTTTTCTCCTCATTTTATCCCAGCAACTAAACATAAATCAAGCAACTGAAGGCTAATGCATCTAGAAGTTAGCTAAACTATTCAATTTCCTTGTAACGATAATCCAATATGATCAACTCAAAACTTAACAAAAGAATAAAATGTCTTAAGTTAGATTGCCAGAAGAATCCAAAAGCAAAGCAATAATAATCATAAGAACGCAGGAACAGAGCCACGAGAACTGGTTTGTTTTGAAAAATAAAGAGGAAAGCTCACCACTCAACTAAACAGGAAACGTGTACAGCCCATGCAGGCAAAGACAGCTCATTGGCAGGTTCACTGAGTTGACCAGCCAAATGTAAGTCAGTAGCCACTGCTGTCAGGGTCAGGCCAAAACTGCCCAAGAAGACCCGCAGCAATAAACATAGCTAGTTTTAGAAATTATATAGAGTCTGCTTTTAACAAACTGTATGATGATCAGCAGTCAGCATTCTGGTTTCTGCTTTACAAATAACAACTACTGCAACCAAAATTTCTCAAGCAATCTAAAAAGTTCAAAGAACAAAACAATAACAACTACTGCAACCAAAATTTCTCAAGCAATCTAAAAAGTTCAAAGAACAAAACAATCTAAGCTGAATATTTAAATTTCAAAACACATAAACATATTTGAAAAGCAGTAAATTTCATTCCCAACAACAATTGAAATACCCAATTATCCGATTACAAGAAGTAACCTCCTTTTTCACTCAATTATCATCCACTTGTTTTCTCCTCCTCTTCTTCCTTTGGCCCTCCTCCAATCCATCCTTCTCTTCCTCCTCCCTCTCCGCCTTTACCTCTACCTCTCCACTCTTCCTCTTCCTCTTCCTCTTCTTCTTTTCCTCTTCTTCTCTAAATTCAATTTTGTCCACCACACTCCCATTCTCCTCAACCTCTGCCTTTTCCTTCTTTATCCCATTGCTCTTCTCAGTGTGCTCAGCCAAATCACCATTCCTCTTCCTCTTCCTCTTCCTTTCCTTCTTACTCTCTATCTCCTCATCTCCCACACTACCCTCTTCCTCAACCTCCTTCTTCAACATCTGCTCACTATTATTCACTAACTCGGATTGACTCGCCTCCACACTCCGAATCAAATATGAATCTTTTTTGTGTTTCCGTCGTTCGGATTTTGAGTGAAGCCGTGACAGCTCATCGAAAGCGGCGGTAGCGCGACGAAGGTAAGCGTTTAAGGCCTGGGAAGCGCCGTTCTCAGAGGATACGAACTTGGAGAGTATAGAAGCCGCTTTGGAGATTGACACCGGTGTTGAGTCTGTGATTTTGCCGGTCACCGTTTTCATGTTTTTAGGGTTTAAAGGATTTGCTAAAACCCTGCTTGTTCGTTAATGCTTTATATTATGAGGAGCGGTCCGCTCCAGATGTTTGTGTTGGGCTCCAGCTGGTTGCTGGGCCATGCAACTATTATAGGCCCGTACATCGGAGGCCCGGAACAAATTGTCCATGCCCGTATATTTATGTTCGCTGTGTGGAGTTGCTACTTGCTCCACAGATGGACTTGTTTTAAATGAAATTTTATTGGTCCTAAAACACTCACTGTGGCAAACTGAATGCTTTTAAGTTAATTTGTATAAAGTAATATATATATATATATTAGATGTGTTTTAAAATGTTATGAAATTATACTTAATAAAATAAATTAAAATGAAATATATATATATAAAATTTTCATAAATACATTATACAAACATAATTTATTTACATAAAATATTAAGTGAAAAATAAACATAAATTACAATAATATTTTTGAAGCATTGTGAAAAAAAAATACTTTTTAAAAATGGTGAAATAAAAATTATAACAATAAAAGAGATTGCATTAATTGAAATTTAAATAAAAATTAATGAAAACTTTGTTTTTACTTTCTCCCGTTGAATAATTATTAATATCTTAAAGTTTTGCTTTCTCTACTTCAAGAATATGTTTTATTTCTTTTACTAGCGTTGACTGTAATGGTTATTGTTATGCAAAAAAGACAAATTACAGCAAGTTATGTCAAGAATATGAGCTTGTGAATTATTTCCTACCAATATTCCCAATATACCATAAATTCTTGAATCTTCTTGCCGTTTGAATTACAAGTTCCTAAGAAATCCAAAAATGATTTTAATGTGTATATATTAAAATTTATTAAACTGATTTATTTATGTTATCATTTATTGAGAATCGTTTTCTCCCAATTTTTTTTATAAAAAACACATAAAAGTTTAGATTACTAAAAGACTTTGAGAGTTATCTAACACAATTGTCTTCACAATGTTATTCTGATAAATACATATAAAATGATTATTTTTTATTTAGTTTGGTTTTTATTAAAAAACTAAAACCAGTTTAAATCGACTAATTTCAATTTTTGTTTGTTAATTTTAGAATAAAAACTATTTTTCCAGTTTAGATCAGTTTTTTTACTTGGTTCTGTTTTTTCAATTTAGGTTCAATTAGGTTTTCTTGGTTTCATACTTATAAAATTGAAATCGAACCCAACTGGTTAATTTAAAAAAAATAATTTATTTAATTAGTTTTTTTTTTATGGTTTGATATTTTTAATTATTTTTTTAATTTTTTCAATTTAATCAGTTTTTTAATTTTTTTACACACCCCTACATCCTAGCTATTGTTTTCCAACCCATCCAACAATATTTTTACCTCCAATTTAGGATAATTAACACCATTATTAAAGAAAACTTAGCTTTTATGTACCACAATTCGTTTTTTTTTACAGATTTTTTATTGTCTAAATGAACACAACGCTGATAAAATTTAAATATTTAGCTACAGAAAACAATTCTACAAATGACTATTATATTAATTATTATTAATTTACTTCAATATCCCACATGACATATAAATCTAAAAACGACCCGTATTATATTCTATGATAATTATTTTGAAAGAAACAGACGTGTCATAGAACAACATACTGAATTTGTGTAGAGAGAAAAAACATAGTTTAAAGGATTAATTTTGAAAATCCAGACCCTAAACCAATTTGAATTAAATAAAATATTAATATGTTGACTTAGTTAAATTCATTCAACCTTTTTAATTTTTTAATGATTTAACCAGCTTAATCAAACTTTATATAAATTTAATTGAGATAAGTTAGAACCGATAATAACTTGTTTTTTCAGTAATTTTCAAATAGTAAAAGTTTATTTGATATTTTATTAGCGTTTATTTTTTAAAATATTTTTATTATAAAAGAATATAAATTATATTATTAAAGCTTGCTTAACAACTTAAATTTTTTAGTTGAAATGATTTTTTTATATTTTTTATTTAAAAATTCATCAAAATAATATTTTTTTAAAATTATTTTTTATATTATAACATTAGAACAATTTACAAAAATAAAAAATAATTTAAAATAAAAATATATCAAATTTAATTTTTTAAAAAAACATTTTTACTCCAAAAAAACAAACCCAGCATGAATCACAATTATGAAAAAAAAATACAATTCGTTTGAATCCTCGTGGTGGGCTCTTACCCGCCCATTAAATAGAATTTGGTATCTTCCAGGTGCCTTGTCTCTGATGAGAAAGGTGGCCCCTCCACAAACAGATTTCTAGATAATTTATATTTATCAATTTCAGAATAAGATTGTTCACCAAAGATTTTACTGCCCATCCTTTATAAAATAGTAAAGAAATATTTTATTTTCTTCAAGTTCATTTTCCAATTTTAAATAAAAATAAAATTTACACAAACATTTCTTATCTTTTTATAAAACACTCTAAAAAATTAAACTTGATTTTACCTATTTTCTTGGCATGATAATTTTCATTTTTAAAAAAATCAAAGTTATCAATTCAATAAAATCTTAGTGTGATAGAAATTCTATAAACTTGTATTGAACAACCGTCTGATATTTTAGCTATATATATATATCATGACATGATACCCTAATCAAATGTAAAGATTTCAAGTGCTTATGCGAAATAGATACAGTTTTAAAAACTATCAAGGATGATATATATAATGATTGTGAAAATTCATTAATTACCATAAAAATAAAAAAGTTATTATCATATAAGAGGTTTTCCAATACTTTTAATCTTTTAATGTTGTGTTTAATTAGTGCTAACAAAAACATATTTGATTGGAGATATGAAAATAAATATAAAATAAATTTGTTATTATGATAATTTTAAAATAATGGATCCAAGAAAAATGAACCCGAATTTTTTTTTAAAATGAACTTAGAGACATCCTCTAACAAAAAACATCTAATAAATATGGATTCAAACATGGTAGTCTCGGTCTATATATACTTGGAATATGGCCTCGGACAAATAAACTCTGCCCATGCTCTCTACTTAGGCTCATAGGCACATGCTTAGCTATTATACATTACTTAAAGGAGATTAAATATAATGGTAATCTTTGGAGTCCATTAAGGGGTTACTCATACTATTGTGATACTAAGCACTCATATGCTTATACGGGGAGCGTGAGCTACGACTACTTGCTCTCTTGGGTTAGCAAGGTCATCATAGTTATCCAAACTTATTTTTGTGAAAATATAGTCCTTAGAGAGTTAAATTGTTCAATGCTCGTTTAGATAAGGAAAAACTTCTTTATTTATTGGAGTTTTACTTATTCTATTGGGTAGTGCATCCCATACAGAGCGTACACCCAGCTGGTGTCGGGTATGCATCCCACCACCAAGGGTGTCGAGTATGCCTCATAGCAACCTTATAGGCTTAAGCTATCATGCTTGAAGCCTGATGTTTTTAGGTCCAGGCAGCATGCTCAAACCTATTTTTATTTTTAATGGGTTCAAGTTGTCATGCTTGAGCTCAGTATATTTAGGTTCAAGTAACATACCTAGATCGATTTTCATTTCTAATAGACTTGGATACCTTGTTCAAGCTCAACATTAGTTAAAAAGATTTCTCAGACCCCATGCAAGTTTCTTGGTATTTTATACTGATTCAATACATATTATTTTGATTAGAATACAGTTCAAAATATTATAACAGTGAAATTATACTTAAGTCCCTCCTCTCCATAAAAAAATAAGATTTATAGCCTATAAATACACCATGAATCATTCAAATTAAAAATTCACAATCTTTTTATTCTCAATATTTTTAGCATATATATTTTCAGAGTTACTAATTTTACCATGAAAGAATCTCTACATTTATCAAATAAATAAAATATTTTATAAGTACTATCTACCTTTATTACTCGCCTTACTAGGCACTACCATAGTTATTGGCCATATATTACTTTTTATCATTTACTAACCTTTTAAGTTTTTTATATCAAGTCACTATAAACTTTGACTAGAAATAATGAATGAAATTACTTAAATTAAAATATTAATTAATTGTTTAATATGTTAAATGAATTTTAAAACTCATAAAAAATAAATGTATATCTTTTTAAAATAAAAGGGATAAGAGAAGATGTTCCCTTTATTATCTTTACTTCTTTTTTTTTTCAAGACGGTAACCATCTCTATGATTACATGTGGTTGGGCTCATTGATTTCGTGTAAATTCAAGCCACAACTAGCTTCCATTACCTCATAAGATTCGTTTGGGCCAACTTGAAACCTGTAGCCTCTAGTCTTGCGGCCTAGGAAAAGAAAATAAAATAAAAAATACTAGTCATGGGCCCCATTCTGCTAAAACTTTGTCAAGTAGGAATGTTTATACCTTGTTTTATTCTAGACAAACTGGCTTATTTTTAATTAAACAATGAAAATTCATTATAGCGATTGTAATATAAAATGATAATGATGAAAAAATAAGGGACAAGAAAGCAAGCTAGGATCGATGGAACTTTCTTCAAATGAGATGGTGACTTAGTTTTAATTGACAAATGTATGCATCCAACAAGAATACAAGCATTTTCAAAACATTTATCAAATAATTTACCGACAAAACAAGAGCATCATCCCACTCTTCCCGCTAATCTTGTCATGAAAAATGGGAGGAGAAGAGGCAATTTTGTCAAACCTCGTTAAATAATATGATTCCTACTCACCATCGGGCGTACAAGAAGATTTTACGTGTGTGCTTTTTTCTCTCAAGCATGTGTTTAGAATTGTTGTTATCTGGATGAAGGTATCTTGCCATGATCATTAAGAAAATGAAAGAAGAAAGAAGAAAGAATGGGTAGGTTGCTTTGTTGGCTAAAATCTGGTGCCTTGAAAATGATTTTTGCACATTCGAGAAACCTTTTGGAACCCTAAAGGTAGATGTTGACCCCATCAACGTTTGACATTATTTAACCACCATGTATTTTTAAAGGAGAAAAAAACAAAGAAATAGAGTGAGTTGATTAGATTTTGGACTGTTTTTATTAAAAGCTTTTTGTTTTTGTATTTTAAAAGTATTTTAAAAACAAAATAAAAAAATTATTTATTCTTTATTTCAGGTAAATTTTTTTATGTTTTTTTATTTTAATATACTAATATTAAAAATAAATATTCTAAAAATAAACTCATTAAAATAGGAAAGAAAATTGATTTATTAAGGTTGGTAGAATATGCTTATAAAAAAATTTATTAATTCGAGGTGGTGATCATCCTTGGAACATGTAAAAATTATATCAATAAAAGAAGTTGGAATAGCAACAAAATTAATAAAAAAATAAAACCTTTCCTAACATCACATAAAACAAGATAAAATAAATTAGATATCAAATATAAAATTGTATGTTGTTGATTAACAGTATATACATTTCATGTAAATTGACATTTTATTCCAAAATTATTTGTATTACTAACATACTTATTTAGCATATTAAAAACAATAAAGATGCTTAGTTTGATTACTCTGTAGAACTTTGGAGATGAATAAAAATATACGAATAGACTCCATGACAAGAGAATAACACTATGCAATCAAATTTCTATTTATACGTTGATTTTTTTTCTTTTTTTACAAGACATCAATCATTTATCGTTACATTCTATCATCTATGAGCTAACAAACCATATTGTGTGGGATTTTAATATAAATTTTGTTGTAATTCCTTTTTCTACGATGAAATGGGAAACCGATTCAAGAAAGCAATGGATTTTTTTTAGAATGAGGATGCTTGACAAGGGTCTTTTACATTCAAGTCTTTAGCTAAATAATTGGGAGTAATGTGTTTATTTTTTGTGGTTGAAGTTGTGTTTTAAATAGATTTTTTTTTATAAAATATTAAATTAATGTGTTTTGATGATTTTTTATTGATATTAAAAATAAAAAAATATTATTTTAATATATTTCAATTTATAAAATCATTAAATACACTCTAATCCTTTTTACCAAACACTAAACAACAAGGGGTGAGTAAAAAAAATTAAAAAAAATTGATTAAATTGAAAAAATCACAAAAAAATAATCAAACAAATCAAATTGTGAAAAAAATTAATTAACCGATTAGATTTTAAAAAACCGATCGATTCGATTCGGTTTTACAAGTCTAAAATCGAAAAAACTGAACTGAATTCAAATTAAAAAACTAATCCAAATTGGTTCTAACAAGTTTTATTTTAAAAAATTAAACCAAACCGCAACCATTCATTTTGATTTTCTTAAAAAAATTCAATTCGATCATTTTTTAATAAAAATAGAACCAAGTAAAAAATAATTATATCTGTTTAATAATAAGGGTTTGTTTATTTTTGTATTTTAAAAATGTTTTTGAAAAAAAATAAAAAAATAGATTAATAAATTTTTTATTGTTTTTATATTATTTTGATGTTATGATGTTTAAATAATTTTTTAAAAAATATTATTTTAAAAATTAATGGATGTCATATTACATAATAACTCTACCTAAATTACTGTGAATGTAAAAGGATTTTCATTATATTCTATGAATAAGATCCGTGCAATTTTCAAGATTTTTCTGTCCTTTTCATTCGAGTTCACAAGACACAGGAACCCATGATTTCTGCCATGATTTCCGATGGCTGCACTGTTATACGACCCCATCCCACGGTCATGCCTTCTCGGTAAACGACGGTGACCCACGAACTATCAATCCAACTCTCACTTTCATAGATTATTTAAAAAAACAAAATCAAGGAAAATGAAAGAAAACGATAATCAAACAATATAGTTTTCGGCCCAATGAGCATATCTTAGTCATCTATGACAAATATTATATGAATATATTGTGGAAATTAAATTTCTGTTCAGTATGATTTTTTTACGAATTGATTTAATTTGTTCCTTAACTTTTGACACGTGAAAAAGTTCATAGATGTATTTAGTTAGACATGAATTTTGAGTTAAATAAAAAAATTAAAACAAAATTGAGTCAAGTTTTTAATTTTATAAGAAGTAAATTTTTTTAGTCTTGAATTCTAAGTTATACTCCATTTATTATTAAAAATATTTATTTTTTTTCATAAGTTGTTTATAGAAAAAAAAACTTTTGAATAATAATTCAAGATCAAAAGTTATTTTCCATTGGTGATGTCAAATACATATTTAAATAGTATTTAGCACTGTAATTGCAATGTGTTTTTAAAAAGATTTAAATTTTATTTTATTTTTTTATACTTTAAAATAATATATGTTTGATATTTTTAGATTATTTTGATATATTAATATCAAAAATATTTTTAAAAAAAAATATTATTTTAATATATTTTTATTTAAAAAATCATTACTATACTCTCAAACACCTTTTTAACATGTCATGTCATTTATAAATTAATTATATATTATTAATATATTATATGTTTATTTACTTAATTTATAAATCACTTGATATATAGTTATTTTTCAAATATATTTTAACTTGAATTTTATTTTTTATTTAATAAAAAATAAAATAATTAATTTTTTACTTATGAATTCTTACTTATAATACAAATATTCCTTGAAAATATTGATTTCAATTAACTTTAACCAAAATAATTTTTATTTAGCATTATTTTTACTTATTTGTATCATAAATTATTTATAAAAAAATAAATCACGACTGAAAATAAAAAATTATTTTTCATAAATCATACCAAAACAAACTTTCAAGTTTGGGAAAAATGTATTTCACTCTAATGGATCTAAAAATGTATTATTTAAATATTTATTTTAGAATTTCTCAACGCTAATCTTATATTTTTTTCAAAAAATCCAAAAAAACTTAAGAGGCATCTTGAAATTTTGAATAGTCTACGTACTCACTTGAAAAAAAAATAATTAATCTTTAGCAGCAAGGTGTGACCGTACTACAGTGTGACAATGTGTCCATCCCAGTATAATCAGACAAACAGAAAACCGTGTGGGTCCCACGTATGACCAGAACGTGGACTTTTGCGTTCAGTTTAGCTGTAGCTGTGTCTTTTGTGGGGCCATCCTACAACCCGAATCTGTTTGAGCACGAACTCCAAACACTGTAGTTTTCCATCGGAGACATGCTGACAGGACACGAACAAGTAATAACATGCCACGTGCAACACGGACACGTATTTGGTAAGTGAAGTGAGTGTATTTCGTGGGTGTGTAAGCAGGAGTGTAAGAGAAGGTACAGGATCGTGTTGAAGAGACAAGTGGGATCCAACGTCAGAAACATCTACCTGAAAACGTAGAAACTGCTCTGGCAGTGATTTCCCGCCAATATAAACTTTATTTAGAGGTTTTTTTTAAAAAAAAAACTAGTACAGTAAAAATAATTAGATGAATTCTATATCTAGAATGCCTTTTAAGAAAATTTAATAAAATTGTATGAAATAGCAGGTGACACCTGAGACTCTTCAAATTATGTTATTTATCCATGTACATGTAGGTCAATTTATAATCCATTTAAAATTTAATTTATTTTTTTACATAATATTATTTTAATTTTAAAAAATTAAAATAATATTATTTTGATCGATCTTAATCGATATAATTTTAACTCTCACAATAACCGACCACCATTTATGATTATTTTTAACATTGTTATCATCACAATAATAATCACTACACCTCACATGCATTACCGGTCATCATCATTGTGATTAATTATTATTTTGAATTAAATTTTTTTATTTTTTTGATTTATTAATAACAAAAATAATATATATATTTCAGTAAAAATACTTTAAAAATTAAATATTAATACACTTCCAAACACCCTCTTTATCACAATTATCATTATAACCACTATCACAATAATTCATCAACCCATAATTTCTATTATTATTATTATTATTATTATTATTATTATTATTATTACCGTAAATACTACAACTACGACTATTATTAACATAATTACTGCAATCACCTCTCTTATCTTTATTTTCACTGTAAAAAATAAATAATTTTTCTTGTTTAACTATCATTGTTTAAAAATCATGTTCAAAATAATAATTTATTTAAAAAAAATATTTGTCTTCGTATATTCAGACAATGAAAGGAAGTTTCAATTTAATTTATCTTCTTTGTAGTTATTTTAGATTGGATGGAAAGAGGAAGGGGGGGGAGATTTATTAAATTCACTTAGCCTTAGTGTTATAGTGCATAAACACCCAATAATATGATCGACGACTCTTGAAATAGCATTTACATCCTGGAGCAGGTATAGTTTATTTTTTTTATATTGCTTCGGATGCATGTTGATTTTATTTTTCGAGTTTGTAATTACTTACTTGATACAAGATCTAGATTTAATTATTAATCAACTTTAATTGAATAAATTTAGTCTTGTGAACAACACTTACTCTTTTTTTATTATTATTATTATTACCAAAGAATCCTTATAAGAGCTAGGAGAAAATAAAGTACCACCAGTAGTACCTTGGTGGGGGAACTTCCAAGACCTCAGATTCATAGGGAGTATGCAAGGTTGTCGAGCTAAGGAAGTCTCGTCTATGGACTAGGGACTATGACAAGAACAAAGAGCTCGATGATTCAAACTTTTCCTTTTCCTTTTCTTTTTTAAATCTATAAATGGTCATATTTCATGTTAGATGAAAATGTCGTTTTCTCCGAGCTACTGTTTCATTTTTTTTAAAATTTAAGTATTGTTTGGAATGCTTTGGTTTTTTTAATTGTTTTTTATTTTGAAATATATTAAAATATTGATATTTTTATTTTTTAAAAAATATATTTTTAACATCAATACATTAAAATAATATATAATAAAAAAATTAAAATATTTTTTAAACATAAAAACAAATATATTTCATTATATATTATAAATCAGTACATAAACATTTTTAAGTTTTAAATTATAATTTTATCATGTTAATTTATATGAATCAATATTATATTATTTTTTAAATAAATTTAATTTTGATTAAATTAATCAAATTAATAAAATCAAACTAAATTATTTTTTTTCCAAACTTGGCCTTTTAAATTTATATTTTTAAAAATTTTAATTTTTTATTAAAAATTAATTTTTTATTAATTTTGAATTATTTTTTTGTATTGATAATAAAAATAGTTAAAAAAATAAAAAATATCATTTTAATATATTTTAATATAAAATATTTTTTAAAGTGACTATAATTACATTTCTGGATAGAATTTCTGTAAGGACTAAGTTGGTTGTTAATTAGGACTTTTTAACTAATAATTGCTGGTTTAGGATTGAAGCGTGCTTGTACTAGTTACCATTCTCTTGACGTTTACGTAGGATCCATTTGAAGATTATTTTTTCTCGAGCAGTGTGGAAAATTTCCAACAAGAGACTGCTAAGGACTCTTATTGAACCCGGTTGAGTACAATCTCATATCTAGTTAACTCGAAACCAGGCAGGGCTGGGTTAAAACAAATGAGTGGAGATTGTTTTGACTAAATCCGAGCAACTTACCCGTATTTTTTAAAAAAAATATCTTGAAATGATATAATTTTAAATTAACATAATTTAACTTATTTAATCCGTAATTAAAATCTTTAGCCGAGTCATAACATGTGCTAGATTTAACAATTTTAGCCTATTAATATATATAAATAAAAACGAAAAATAACAAGATTTATCACGTAACAAACTTCTCATAGATTAAGAATACCATAAATATAATAAAACTTTTAAAATATTTAATTTTACTCATATCTTCACATTTCAATTTTTTTCACCACAAACCTTTATATTAAAAACAAATTATAAATAATCATCTAGATAGTAGCCAAATGGTAAGGACTTGAGATCAAGGGGTTTGCTCTTTCTGTGGTCTTAGGTTCGAATCCTTGGTTGCTCATATGATGGCCACTGGAGGCTTACATGATCGTTAACTTCAGGATCCGTGGGATTAGTCGTGGTACGCGAAAGCTGGCCCGGACACCCACGTTAATCTAAAAAAAAAATAAATTATAAATCCTTAATAATTTTGAATAAAAAAATAAACAAAAAAAATATGTTCATTTCATATGGAAAAAAGAAAAGAAAAGCATCATGATAAATAATACAAAAATAGAGATAAGAAACATATTTATTTCTCTAAAAAAACTTACATGGTTGTCTCCTCGAGTTGAAACTCAGAAGGAACTCGTTTAGTCTTTAATTAAAAATTATTTTTTATTAATAATATTATTTTATACATAAACTATTATACCTTGAACCTTAAATATTTTTATATTAGTCGTCTTATTTTTAATCTTGATATAATATTATTGTGCAAACTACCTATTATAATATAATATCTTTGTATAAATTATGAATCCTACCTCAAAAGATTTTAAATTACAATAACTAACATAAATAAAAAGTTTGCACTAGCTCCCAAACATATGTTTTTACATGAAAGAACCTTCCCTTCCCTTTACATACAAACACACAATATTTTATAACACTTTATAACCAACACAACACATGCTGAAATAAAATAACCATAAAAAAATTAATGAGCTCACTTCTAAACATGTTGTGATATAACACACAGCCAAACAAAATAACTATCAATGAAAAATGATAAAAATATTTGTTATATGTCAAAATTTTTAAATATTAAAAAAATCATAATTATATAAAAACTTTTTTAATACTTAACTGTATTTATTTATCTTTCTATTTATTTAAAAACTATCATATCACTGTCTAAATAAAAAAAACTATAAAATTCTAATAATACTAATAAAAAAACTGGGAAAATATTTTTTTTCATGTAGAAAAAAATATAAAAAAATAAAAAATATCTATTTACAAAAAAAAAACTTCTTTGTAAATCTACTCATTCAATAAACAAGAGCTTTTTAAAAAGATAAAATAAAATAAGATCAATGTCACTCCAATAAATTTCACACTATATTTTATAAAAGTTTAAAGATCTTGAATTACATATTTTCTGGAACTGATAGTGATTTTTCTCAACTTACCTTTAATTTTGGCAAACAGGCATTTTCAAAGGCTAATACTTGCCCCAAATTATACGAGGAAACCCAGCCCTAAATTATTTTCTGAAATATCATGTAATTTTACCTACAAATTAACTAAAACATACCGGTAATTATCTCTCTATTGTTAAGACATGCAACATGTCATCTTTTAAATGTTGACTGGAATGATAAATTGGTTCCATGAAAAAATTATTTTCCCTCAAAGTGCCCAAAAAAATAATTTCAAAGTACAAGTCAATTCAAAAGAGTGATTTTTGAAGGTTTTTTTAAGAAAAAAATATTATTTTATTTTTTATAAAAATTAAATATAATTTTAAATAAATTAAATAAAAAACAAATTTATTTACTAAGTTAGCACGATCATGTAAAATTATTTTTTATTTAATTTAAATTAAAATTTAATTCAAATAAAATTATAAATCGAACAAAATCAGCTAGATTTAATAGTAATGATCATGATAAAAATAATTAAATTAATTTATAGATTAATTAAAACTAATTTAAATAATAACTCAAAGCATGTATGATATTGTAGTGAAATTATAATTTATTAAAATTATTTTTATTTTTTTAATATAATAATATCTAGTATTTTAAATGAAAAATATCTAACCATACATAAAAATATATTCTTAAACTATATAAATCGATCTCTATCTCTTGCATGGTTGGATATTAGCTGTCACATATAAAAAAAAAAAACAAGAAAGGAAACATGTAAAAGTATTTCAATGAGTGTTTGTTTCTTCAAACATTTATTATTACTTCCAAAAACCTTATAAAACCACTTTCGGAACTTCTCTCAACCTCCCCAAACTTTTCACACCCTTCCTTTCATGGTTTCTGCAACTCATCAACCAAGCCATCCACCTTCTTCAAAGTTTTCGTTTCAGTCTCTTTTAGCTCTGAAAATGACATAGAGTCATCATTCTGTTATTCTTGAGAGCCACCCTTTTTGGTGATTGGCTGTTGATTTTCGTGCTGCTTTGTCAAAAATAAAAAGAGCTTGTTTGCTTACCAGAAGTAAAGTTTTTACCTTTAAGACGCCCCAATAAAGGTTTTTTGGGCTATTTGTTTGTTGACAAAAACTGCGATTAAAGCCATTTTTGTTGGCTTTTACTTAGCTTTTGTTGAATTTAGAGTGATTTTGGAGGTGGGTTTTCAAGGGCTTCCTCTACAAGGTTTAAAGATTTCATTTTGAGCTCCACTGGCAATGCTCTCTCTGGTTTCTCGGTGAGTTTCTATCCTATCCATGTCTCTCTTTCTATTTTCGTAATTGGTGTAACTTACTTGTTTTACTTATCAATGAACTATTATCAAGCAGAGGTGCCCAATATTTCATTTTTATTGCGATAAGTGGTTTTAAAAGTTTGTTCCTTTCATGCACCAAATCATCTAATTATTTTGTTTTTTCTGTTTTTGTATTCGAAGTGCTTTTTTTTCTTTACTGGGTCATTTAGATTTCTATTATTCGGGATTCTTGGGCACATCTATGGAATTTAGTAGGAGTAAGTAGTTATGCTGGTATTAAATATAAGTGGATGGAAGGGTAGGTTATGTTTACATTCATGCATGGGTTGAATATTATGCTATTTGGTGGGTCCGGAAGAAATCCTCTACTATTAAAGTTGGGTTTGTTCCCTATCGCATTTTCAAAATCATTATAATACATCATTCAATAACGTCCGTGTTCTTTGCTGACTGATTTTATTTGGTGCAATTTTTAGCCTTTGGATTAGTTTATCTGATTTGGGGTGATTGATCAAATGATGGATTCTTGCCAGTTCAAAAAAAATAAAAATAAAATTGGTGGCTGGTAAGGATTTTGTTAATTGATTTTGTGCTCTTCTTAATTGTTGTTCATATTTTAACTATAAGTAATTGATTGCGTGTTTCATTGATTCATGGAACTGTTGTCTGTCTGTGCACCCAATTATTTAATTATGGAGATGACATTTGTTTGATAAGCAGATGCATATATTATTATGTCACAAGCTTCTAATCGATGGTTAATCTCTGGCGAAAGCAGTGTTTTCTTCTTCTTCTTCTTCTTCTTTTTTTTATGATAACAAAACATTAACATTGCATTGAATTCCCCCCTGATGTGCGCACCTTTTGTAACAGCCGTGTATATTTTCTGTCATACTGAGACTAACACTAAGCTCAATGGTGGGTCTATAATGGCTGTGTTCTTTCTTGGATGCTTCTTTTAACAAAAATAAATCTTTTGGTTGGTCAACCAAAATTTTCTGTTTCTGTAGGCAGCTGTTCTGCTAGTAGTATCCGAGTGGTTGCTTGATCCCTGTGTTCAATGGGGGAAGGATCCCTTGACTGGCAGTTCTACATCACTGGAGATAAAACAAAACCATCCTCATGACGTAGGCATTGATTTTCAACGATAAATCTGTATTCTTAGGGAGTCTCAATTGTTGCATCTGTCTGTTTTTTCCTTCGAAAAAAAGTCAGTACGGAGATAGTTCTTATAATGAAGTAAAAAATTCATAAGGGTCATTAATTGCTGGTCATGATGTAAAATTCTGATCATGGAATTTAGAAGTGAAATGTCAACTATTGGTATAACAACATATTTAGATCTAAAACTGTCTGTTACCTGGTTTCTTGTCTGCAAAAGGAGCATATTTTTCTTTCTAAATAATGTCAAATGAAAAAGGATATTGGTTTGGGAAATTAGTATGAAATGGCAGTGCTAATTATAAATACAATGATACTCAACATTTTGAATGTAATAATCTGCAGCTGAGTTTAGTGAACATGCATGGTAAGAAAGACTAGTCAATTTGATTGACGTGCTCTTTTGGTTTGGCCCTTTTGTATATGTGGCTAGTGGATGAGTTCAGATGATTACTCTCTATTCTTTTCTTTTAGATATAATGCTATATCTGCAAACATCCTAATTGGGTTCCTTCATCTTTAATTGCACATGCTAATTTCCTTACCATTTCATTTAGGGAGAGTAAGGGATAGAAGTGTTAGAAGATGATGGAAAACAAGAGAAGCCCTTGCTCAGTTGACCATGGCACCCTCACTTCTCTTGCAACTAAAAGACACAAGGCTGATTTTTCTATCTCCACCAAGGTTTTTCCTCCCTATCATCTTTTTCCTGCACTTATCTCCTGTTGTGAATGCAGCACCTGTCTCATTTCTTTGACATGTTTACCGAGTGTAATGGATGAAGGATGGCTACCAATATTAACTTGAATTATTGGCTTAAGAAAGTCATTTCCAAAAACTATGTGGTCAGTTCACGGATAGTTTGGCATTGCCCTCTTCTATCTAAACCCACGACAAAGCCAATTTCAAAAAAAAGAAAAAAAAACAGGTAGTTGGTTTCATGGATGCTTGCTCTTCTCTATCTAACCTGCGTCATAGCCAATTCCAAAAAAAAAAAAAGTGGCCAGTTTCATGGATCCTCTGGCATTTTCTATCTAGACCTACGTGCTCCTTTGGGTCCTCATCAAATGTTACTTTTCTTAATATTCTTGTCTGCCATACAGTCAACGCCTAAGTTTTCATTCTGCAGTTAGGGAAGGCATTCTCTGTAAGTGCCTAGTTAGTACTGTTGGTGGAGTTTGAAGTTACACCCCCAATTTTTTCCAGCAACGAGACAATTCTAAATTGGAGCGTGGTTACTCAAAACAGGGAAGAAAGTACTGTAGGATAAGTTTTTTTAATCAAGCCTAATACACAGAAATCGCTTAGCTGAGACAGTTGAATTTTAGTTGGAGGTATTTGAAAGGCAAAGCATTTGGGTGCTTTAGTGATTTTCTATGGTGTTCATGTGGTTAAATTTTCACTCAAAGTAGGTCCAGATGCACCAAGAAGCAGATTGTCAGACCTTGGTGCTGGTTGACATCCTGCAAACCTAGAGTCCCTGAGTTAAATCTAATATCTCTTCCTATAGGGATTATATTGGTGGTCAAGTTAATCCACTGTACAAGATTTAGTGCTCATGTGTGCCTTATTCGAATTGGTAATAGGAACGAAAAGAGAAGCTTGGGGAACGCATCGTAGCTCTGCAGCAGCTTGTTTCACCGTATGGAAAGGTACAGATGGCAACTTGTTTCTGTTAATAAGAAACCATTTTATAGCTTGCATGAGCGTTTTAATAATTGTGTAGATGGTCCCTCTGAAGATTTGACAGGGGAATTTATTATTTGTTTTTCCTCACGCATCATCTATTGTCTTGAATGATTGTCATTTTAAGACCTTTACCATTTAATGCAGACTGATACTGCATCTGTCCTTATGGAGGCGATGGAATACATACGGTTCCTTCATGAACAAGTTCAGGTTTGGATTTTGGCCTTCTCTTGCTTATTCTTTGCCCCGCACGCTATTCTGTCAGCTTGCCTGTTCTGTCAGTACTTTTGCAATCCGGAAATGCATTCACAAGGTGGACTCTAAATGAAATGGAAATTAGTAAGGTGAAACCTTGTGCTTGCAAAATGAGGGAATTTTTCCCCTGACACGCTTTTGACTTGCAAAATGTAATATTGAGCTCTTAAACAGGTTCTACATATTGCAATTTTTGTGGAAGCATCAAGCATATTCAAGATTTGTTTTCAATATCTGACCTGCGAGCTATTGTGATTTGGGCTCCAATCTCTGTTTGAAGACATGTCATCTTAAAATAGTACCCCCACAAAACTGTTGCTTTCCATTGATTTAGGTTATAAAGGAGAACTCTTACCCTTTTGAACTTTTAACTTCAATGTGCGAGCTTACCATAATGGCTAATCTAAACATGTCTTGCTTTCCATTGATTTAAGCCTGCTAATATAACTTTGAGATGGCTCGCACATTATGGTAAGCTTTTGTTATTGCTGCTGCGTTGTGCAAGTTTGATGGCTAAGACTGAGTATCTGATAATGCTAAAAATATGATTTTTTTTTAATATTGTTGCAAATATAATTTGTAGTTTAAGAAATGGTGGACAAGATGTTAATTTCTCATTATTGTAGTTTTAGAACTGTCGAACGTTGTAGTTGTGGAATCATTGCATGTCTGCACTTTTGTTTGAACATTAACATGACTATTTCGACATTTGAACTTGACCTTTTTGTGGTGGCTTCAGGTGTTGAGTGCTCCATACCTCCAAGGTACATCGACAGCACAAATGCAGGTGAGCATGAGCTGGACCTAGATTACACGACATTTTCCTATTACACACTTTACTTCTAGAGAGCAATGTCGTTTGAATTGCATTTTCCTGATACTTCCAAAAACTAGTTGCATGTGGTCCCCTTGAATACATGCCACTGCCCCCATTGAAAATGCTATTATGTTTTTAAACCATTGCACCATTAAAAAAGCATCCTTAATTGAAATTTACAGCCGGGTTTGATTACTTGTGCTGTTGTGCAGGGGTTAGGGCAACACAGTCTAGAAAGCAAAGGTTTATGTCTTGTACCAATCTCTTACACTGCAGCCATTGCTCGTAGCAATGGTGCAGATATCTGGGCCCCCATCAAGAGCCCTTCTCCCAAATGTAATAAGTCTATTTCACAATTTCATTGACACAGTTTAGCTCAGCAACTTGAAGGTTCAAGTTTCTAGATAAGGTGGCGTTAAGGGTAACCAACATTCGGGATGCGTGACAAAGTTTTGCCCAGCAGATGCAACTCTGTAACAGAATTCAACATCGGAAAAATGGAGCTTCGTATGTTATATTAGCCAAGTTCTGAATGATGTAAAATGTCAAGTCCCTGTTCTAGTTTTAAGCGATGACAAGGCAACGGTATATGTATTTCCCGATTAGCAAAATGTATATTTACAAACCTAAGATCTACAATAAACATTAACAGAAGATTAATCAAATATATGCGGGGGGCATTTATGGTTTAGATTTTCCCTGCCTTTTCCTTGAAAGTTCGATCTAGCAGGCTTCTGTTGTCAACTAGAAGCATGCGCCGTTAACTTCCAAATTTTCTTTTGCACTATTTGTTGTGTAATTTAATCCCAACCATGTATGGTGGGGGTGATTTGAGTCCCGAAACTCTCACCTGAGCATAAGATTGAAATACTGTGGAAAACCAGATCGCGTCTTTGTCGCTGTAACTTCGGTGATTTTGTAGGGGAGAGGAAAAACTGACTTTGGCTTGCATGCTCGCAACTGCAAAACTAAAAATCACGAAGCCAGGCTACATGTTGGAATTTCAGAAACTTGACAAATAGGCTCTCCTCCAGTTTTAGGCTTTGAGCGACGAACAATAAGTTCAATGGCCTGGTTCTCAGCTCAGCTGAGATCCTGAATTGCAATGATGGATTCCAAAATGAACCTGAATTCTCATGACAACAAAAATCTGTGTTCACGGGGATGCATTTGTGGATGCTCTCAAAGCAGGGCACCCACCACCCACATTGGATGCTCTAAAAGCATGACCTCACCATAAACCATCATTTCAAGCCACTCTGTCAAATGGAATCTTAAAGGGGGGCAGAAGGAAACTAACATTGCTGATCACACTACACATATTGCTCCAAGTTAATATACGAATCCAAACAAATACTTGAGATACAGGCATATCAGCATTGAATTAAGAAACTTTTTATCAAGGGAAAAAATGCCACCCTCTTAGATTGCTGAAGTAGGCTTAACCTTCTCCTGCAAGAACTGAAGCATGTGTTCACGTTTCCAATTGTCAATTCTGCAAGTAAAATGACAGTAGAAATTCTCAGTACAGAAGCCAATAGAACTTCATTATTTTTCTTGAAATGCAAATATAAAAGATGATTACAGAAAGTTCATGTTATTTTCAAGGCCAAATGGACATCAAAGCAAATTTCTGTAATATTTCACCTATTGTCATGCAGGAGTAAAAGTATAATACATAATAAAAGCAGCTCACCTAATGGTTTCCTTATGCCGACCCTCATCATCCAGCATGATCAACTTTGGTGGAGAATTGAAAAGATATTGGACTTTAACGGTGGGAAATTGATCCTTCTCTTCTTCAATGAAACCAACAATTTCAGGATAGAAAACCAATTTCCTCATGCAAACCTCTATTATTGCACCAGAGTAGGTAATCTGCAGCAATTTAAATACATCTTTCAGTTCCAATAAAAAGGAGAAACTTAGTGTTCTCTTTGATATTTGCATATACATGTATGTGTGCATGCACATACAAAAGTAGACAGTAAACTTGTTTAGCATTCAAAGCTGGAGTCGTTCAAAATTGCATGTCCATTAAAAACTGGAAACAAAGACTTAAAAATCTGTTTTTTATTCATCCAAGGATACAATTGACCATGTTTTATCCATAGTCCATTCCAATCATGGGCCTTTTGAAATTGAGTTAGAAATGAGAGATTAGTGCAGTCATGAAATTATAAAAAAAGGTGCCCGAGGGAAATTCAAAACATTTATTTGAGCTTCAACTATTATTTTACCCTCAATATAATACCTACCTTGCTTATGGAATCATCAGAATCCTCTGTGCAACACTTCAAACAGTCAGACACCAACTCTGCAACCAAAACTTTAGCGTTAAACTTCTTGTAGCCACAAGGCAATACTGCAGACTTCTACATTATCATGCCCATCCGAAAGGTTGAGTCCAATAAATAAGTACAATATCTTAAATCTAGTCACTTTATCTACATAAAAGCAAAGTCAAGTATCCCGTCATTTAACTCCATAAACTAAAAGACAGCCTCTGACTGTTAGCAGCTAGTGTAGTGCTATAGAAGGAGAAAAAATTGACTGCATGGCCAATGGTTTAAATAACCAGTTCCGGTCTTATGGACTTTGCCTTGGATCTCTTTTTGGGTTAAGCACATTGCATTACATAAGTATCTTTCCACCAGGCTGGGTTTCGTATTAAAATCAGATTATGTTAATAATTCTCATTCTCCTCGCTTGTCATGGCATGGGCGTGGGCATGCTACCACACACTATACTTCATCCTGTCTTGTCTTCGGACTCCAAAAGCTCAATAACTTCAGTTCAGAGACTTTTATCATCAGGAATGCATAAATCATATGGTAATGTCAACATCTCAGTTGAAGAAACAGAAAAGACAATAAGCTAACATAAAGCTTTTTGGTGGACATAACACCCATACAACCAATTTCTATAGCACGATCTAGTCATTTAGAACAATATGCACTGTTTGCGTCCTGAGTTCAAGATGACTGATCATGTCTTAGTACATCACTCACAAGTCATCTACATTAGCAAAACAGCCAATCCACCCAGACCAAAAACAAAACCAACGAGGAGAATCATTCAACCATTAACATGTTTTCATCACGCAAATATCTATGCCTCCCTACTTCATAAGCAAAGTTCTCACAGCTCTAGTTCACCAATCCATAACAACATTGTCAAAGAAAATCGAAATGGCCAACACTATCCATACAAGGCAATCTCCTCCCAACAAGAAGTGCCAGCTCTTTTTTATCGAACTTGGTAAAAACAAAGGGAAAATCTTAAATTCTCCACACTTTCAAGTTAAATAAACACACCTATTTGAGAATCCAACAACATCAGTAATTAACTAGAAACAAACATAAACTTCCTCACATGGTATCACCACCAATTGCATTCCATAAAACACACAAAATCCCAACTTTTAACCCAAACAAGCCTTCAAAACCACAGAAACCAATAAACCAAACAAGAAAAAACAAACAACCAAAACAAAACAAATGCATAACTACAATACGAACTACAATTCCCCAAAAATTCCAAAAAGACACAAACTTTATGACCAAAAAGGCAAAAACAGATAAAAGATCAAAAGGGTCTTTACAACTCACCTTGGTTTTTAACATACTCAGCTAAAGTATTGCAATCTGAGCAGAGTGCAAGTCCTGTGAATCCCAGATCCTCACATTCTCTTGAACTCAATTGCTCTTTTGATTTCGCAATTGGTAAAAGAAAAGCAAAAAACAACAACACTCCACAAGCTTTATACACATGCATGTCTAATATCTCACTTCCTAACAACTATTTTGTGCAAAGTTTCACTCTTTTAGATCAGCGAAGGTACGGTTTTGATCTCGATGTGAGTGGACGTTTTGCTGTGGTAATTTTCAGGAGTTCACTGTAGAAAACAAGGCGTCGTCTCGGATAAGAGTGGGAGGAGAGACGACATGACGTTTATATTTTAACGGATGCGAGCGAACCTTGAGGGGTCTATTCGAAGTTTTCCATTTTAGCAATTAGACTTCTTCTAAAAAAAATCGAATATTCAAAGATAATTGAAGATCAGTCCACGCAAGATGTAAAGTTGATACATTGGGCATTAACGAGTCCAAGCAAGCGGATGTGCCATGCTTCATGCACAACCAATGATGGGTATCAAACCAGATTGTCAACTGCATGTAATTTATGGATAGAACAAAAAATGTCCAGATGGGTCTGGGTTTAAGGTCCATGAACAACTGCAACTGCGAGGAAAGTATTTATGGTGCAAACACTTTGTTGGATGAAAAATCTATGGCTCCAAAGGACCTTGAAGTTGATATGCTTGTATGTACAAAATTTATGTTATTGTCTTTAATTTTTTTAAAACGGAAACTAGTTCTCAGCTTATTGTAATTTAATTTAAATTTTTTGTATCTTTAGAAATATAATAGATACTTATATGCTGAGTTTTTATTATATTCATATCTTATCTTTTAATAATAATAATAATAATAATTAGATGTTTATATTCTACTCATTGAGATTCAAGTATTCATCATTTAAATAATATTTATTATTCAATCTAAAATAAAATATTAATATATAGTATATACACACACATATATATATATATTCTGTAAATATCATGATGTGTATATATTACACTAAAATAAAAAATATAAATATTACAGTCGTATATCTATATGATATCAATTTATATATCTCAAGTTAAGTTTGAGTTGAATTTAAAAATTTTGATGATATTTATATTTTATCTATTTTGAATAAAATAATTATATAAAAAACTTATTTATTCAAATTGATATAAATAAATCACAAGAAGAAATTAGTTCACAAGCTTGTACTAATTTATTGTTGGGATTCATTTTTTATAAGAATTAATAAAGAATATTTATTTTGTGAAGAACTATTTGATATTTTTATTAAGTTGGTATATCAGGTCTATCTTGAAATCTTGTGATTCTATTCCTTACTTAACTTGAATTTAAAATTAAATCATGTGAGAGTTGTTCAAATATAATCCAATCAACTTGGCCGTTTCAAATACATCTTGAACTACTGACAAAAATAGTCTAAGGGTAGAATTGAGATAAAAAGATAAAATTAACATAAAAAATCTCGTGACTCAACAACTTCTTGTCTAATATAATTTTAAAATAAAATTACGTGAGAGTTGTCTTGACATGATCTTGATAGATAAAAAAAAATTGATTGAATAATACAAAAATTTTAAAGATGAAAATAAGAAAAGATAACAAAATTAAAAAAAAATCACATTGATTCTTCTCCTTTCTTAGTTCGATAGTATGAATTTAATATTAAATTGTGTAGAAATTACTTTGAAATGATTAGTTCGATTTGGTTAGTTTAAAAACAATTAAAATGATTGTTAAAAAATAAAACTGAAAAAAAATCAAATTAAAATAAAAAAATTAAAAAGCTAAATTAAAAAAAATTGATGCTTCGCTATTTAAGATCTATAATAATACCTAAAATTTTAATAAATAATTCTAATTTTTTTTAGTATAGAAATAATAATTCCAATCGAAACCAAGAAAATGTATTATACATTTTGGAATTTAAAAAAAAAAAGACTTAGAAGATAGTTTGGTCTTGTGGTTGTGCAAATAAAAGAGAGGCCACATAGAAGTCTCACCTGATCCGATAAGAACATGCCAGATGGTTAAAACCAACAGAGCCGCCGCCAGCATGGAATGAGAAGAAGGGAGAATTATATTTTCATCCCTATATTTTTGATGTGATTATAAAGTGCTCCCTATGTTTTAAGACATTAGATTTAATCCGTTTATCAGTTATCCATCAATAAGGTGCTGAGATATCACATATTTTTGAAATAATTGTTCCATTAATAATTTTTCTAATCTCACCCACTATAAAATTAAATAAACAAACAATTTTTAACCCATAAAAATCTATCATCTTCTTTATAGAAAATAAATTTGAGTTTGTGTGTGTGTATAAGTTGGTCACTAGATTAGAAACACAAGGTAAGGAGCTAAATAACAAGGTTTTAAGCAATTGAGACTAAGTTACACAGTTCATCAAAATGCAGGGATGAAACCATAATTTACTCAAACATTACAACCACCACTTTAGATCTCTAACGTTTACAACTAATTTTAAGTGTTTTGTACTGCAATAATTTCTTGCGGGTGTTTTACTTTAAAAAAATTAATTTTTTTTGATGATTTTGACGTTTTATATTAAAAATAATAAAAATTTATTTTAATATATTTTTAAATAAAAAAATATCATGTTATATAACATCTAATACAAACTAAAATGTTGTTTGGAATTGCATTCCAAACAGTTTTTCATGATTTTTTTTGTTTAATATTAAATTTTTTATATTTTAAAATTATTTTAATATATTAATATTAAAAATACTTTTTTAAAATTAAAAAATTATTATTTTAATAAATTTTTAAATAAAACTATACTTTACTATTACTCTGTTTAAAACGCATAAATAATAATGATATTTTTCTTTCTCCCCGTCTCTCAGCCACCTCTCTTTAACTCTCCGCAAATATCAATACACAGAGGTGTTTATTTCCTACTCTATATATGGGCTGCTTGCTCTGTTTCTTGTCATGTTAAAGTCTTTCTTTAGCTTAGTGGGCTTAAACGTTCAAACACAGCTTTAAAAAAGCATATGAATTTTTGTGAAATAGCTTGATCATATGTTTATCACAGATATCACTATGCAGTACACGTGAATGTACAAGTGTAATGTGGTTGTTTGAGGGGAATTTCAAGTTTGTTTATGTTTTTTTACATGCTGTGGCATGTTTCGTTGTGGGGTGTGTGTGGAATGGTGTTGTGTTCTCAAAGCAGGCATGCAACTTTGTGCTAAAATACAAAGCAGGTATGCAACTTCTTCTACTCCCATCTAGGAAGAAGAAGTTATCGAGTCTTTGAAGGGTTTTTATTCATCCTCTAAGGTGGCGCTGCAAATGGATAGAATTGAAAATCAAAGAAATTGAGTCTCAAGCATCAAAATAGGCCAGAGAAATTGCAGCATGTGAACAGAGGAAACATTCAGGAATTTACCAATCTACGTTTGAAGGTTTTTGTTCAAAGTCCTTGTCATTTTCAAATGAAAGTTGTAAAAGAAAGGCCATTAAGAATTTCTTCTTCTTCTTCTCTCTCTCTCTCTCTCTCTCTCTTCCCTTGAAGTTCTTTGACTTCACTTTGTGATAAATTGCAGAAAACAAGAAATCCAATCCAGAGGGCACTTCTCATGATAGATGATTTTATTTCTTCTTCGTATCGTTTGTATATTCGTGTGGATTCTCATGTTACACGTCTTTTTTGTCCTCTTGTTCTGTACTCCCCATTTACCAGTAAAGACTGGTGCATGGTGTTCTTATTCCATATTATGATATTTATCCTTGGAACAAATTTTATAGACATGGTTTAAGTAATCATTATTTATACTGGTTGCTGGCTGTTTGATATCTTGGACAGCAATTACAGAACAACATGCTGACGGCGATGATTAATCTGGCGTTGACAATGACCAATTGTTTATCGAGTATAAATTCTTGGAGCATGCCCTTCGGAAAATTCAAATAGTGCATTTCTCGGGTTCGCAAGCTGAAGAATCAACATGATATGATGATATCAAAGAATGCCTCCAAGTTTTCATCCTCGAGAGAATTTAAGCTTCTTGCGGCATGTGATGCGCAGGCTAGCTCTGCTTCTAGTCCTACATTCTCTGCTGGAAATGGAGATGCGATATCAGGAGCTATTTATCCTGCAACTCAGAATATTCCTGGATATATTACTGGAGATCTGGTTATGCCTGAAAGCGCAATGTCTTGTTTTGGTGGGGCTATTCACGTGCCTGACATTATTGAAAGCACAGAGGGACTATTGCCTGTTGCTGATGTTACCTTCCATCAGCAACAAATTGGAGATTCAAATGAAGATGTAAGAATTTATTATAATCACTATTCTCATAGTCCATAAAATTACACAATTTTTGTCTTCTGATTGAATCTGAATGACTAGATGAAAGTTTAGATTTCTGATACATGCATGCATGTCAATAGAAAAATCTCCTGTCTTTGGAGCTATCAGGAGTCAGGACTATGAATGTTGAAAATCATAATATGCCTGAAAATCTGGTTAATAGCTTGCAAATTATTTGCAGGTCAATGAATTACAGCTCAACTGACACTAGTGTCTTTCCTCCTAAAAAGTCTCTAACACTCACCTCTTCTTTTGTAACAAAAAGAAGGCCTGCAAATCATTATTGCAAGAGCTTAAATGCCAGCACAGAAACCTAAATAGGAAAGTAGGCTGAGGAGAAATGGAAAATATTCCATGATGGGTGAGAACTCTGAGCTTTTTTCCTTTTCTTTTTAACTGCACAACATGATGAGGGTTGTAAACTGGAGAGATTTGGAACTTGATTGAGTAGTTTATTGATGTGAATTTAACTATCAGTAGTTCACCTCTCCTATGGCTCAAATCATCTCCATGGATCTAAAGATCATAATCTAGTGCAATTGTGGCCCAAAGCCTAAAATATCAAGTGATCTAAGAATTACGACTACTGATCAATCATCAACTTCTGTTTCTCACATTCTTACAGCTACTTCTGTAGCAAAACCAAAAACAAGAAATTACCGAAAACAAGAAATATTCTTGTACATTCCCTTTAAAATGGCTGTAAATGATAAAATTTGGGCAGCAGAAAAGGATAGGGGGGTAAATTTTGTCTCAGAAATTGCAGGCTTTGGTGTGGGCTCAGGTGGTTCTAAGCAATTGATTGGTGACAGAACTTTGCACGTACAAGTACCTCTGTTGCACTGCAACTGCACCCTTCTTTTCATGTGAATGTGATAACTTAAAGAAAAGGGTTAGAACTCATAAAGAAAAGGAAAAGGAAACGCATGCATCATTAACTTCCATGCCATTTATTTTGGTGGACTAAACTTCAAAAATAGCTTCACATTTCATACACTGGATGCACGTATTTTCATCAAAGACCTTAATTTCAGTAAAGTTCTGAACCTTATGAAACTACTAGCGATCCCTTTATAAATATCCTCCTCCTCCCCCTCCCCCTCCTCCTTCTTCTTGGTGTGGGGGATCACATTTCCAATCCAAGATGGACAAAATGATGCTCTGGTCTACAATGTACAAAAGCAAAAGATGACTGGAAACCGTAGTGCTTTTTGACCTAAAAAAGTATGTGTGAATAAATCACCTCTTCTCTTATTCGTTTGCTCCATTAGTAAATGTCTCAGAACTCCATTAACATAGCTGGAGTTTATGACTCTTTCGTTTTAGAGCATGAAATCCATAATATTCTCGTAATATTCGTTTGCTCCATTTGTAAATCTCCCCACAACCCCGTAATTTAGTATTTTTTCAAGGTGAACATACTTTTAAAAAACATTTAAAGACAGAAGTCACCATCTTAAACGGGGTATTAATAGCTTAATCAACAAAGTTTTTGAGTGGAGATATTTTACGGGCATTCCTCTTACAGGCATGATGAGCTCTGAATAGCTATCAATTTAGTTCAAAAACATGTAATCTGATTGCATAAAATATATATATCAAAATTTCTTGTAAAATTTGGAAAAGGCTTTTACTGTGCTGGAGGAAATATCTAATCCAACATGAGCAATCATCATGTCCTTTTCTCTTTGCAGCAGCTTTTGGAGTTCTAGATATAACATGAGCCACAAAAGAATCATTATGCCATCCATATTAGCAAATAATATATATATACACTGACTGGATCTTAGCCATGCCCACTCCTTCGCTCAGGTTTTCCACTTTTTGAAGTGTTTTGATATCTTTCTGAGGTTCAACTTTCACTTATGTTACAAAGCCTACTCTCTCCCAGTGGAACGAATAACACCTTTGCTGTGTATGAAATTAGAGGCTGATAAAAAATTAAAGTGAATGCCAAAGCATACTAGAGAATCAAATGTATAAAAAACGATATAATATCATAACTAAAAGATAAATGTACTTTGAAAGAATACAAATTCCCTTTAAAATTATCTAAAGATTAACATTATTTTATTTTTTTCTCTACGTTTCTTTAACTCAAAATAAACTTGAATGATTCTTACAATACAAGGAGAGGGCAGGCATGTCTGAGGCAAATTAATGGCATAACTAATCACAGTTGCTCACAATCATGCACAATAGGAGATAAGCATGATTATCAAGTGTCTGGATACACTCTATGCCCTAAAAAGTAATCAATTGCACAAGAGTTTTCCTTTTCTAAAGTGATCAGAGGGGGCACTCTAGTAATTGCATTAAAAGCAACAATTTACTTTGCCTTTGAAATTTGAAAACCTCAACTCTCTCTTTCTAAATCGATAGGAATCATGCCTGCCAAAGCAAAAGAGGTGGAGTTGTAATAAAGAATGGAGAAAAAGAAAAGAAGCACATTGCCAACCCATCTTTCAGTCACAAAATTGAAGGCAAAGAAAGGCTCTTCTTCCCTCTCGCCACCCCTGAAATGAAACTTCCTTCTCCTCCTTCTCTAGCTTCTCCACGGAATTCAATTTGCTTTGTTCATGCAAGATCCAAAGAACTCACACACAAGGTATGTCACCAGCTCCCTCCCTCCCTCCCTCCTCGCAATCCGATCAACCAAGTTATTTCTTAGCTCATCTAATCAAATTCTGCAACATTGCTAAGCTGAACTTTATCATTTTGGTGTTTATCTTGGTTACCCTATAATGGGAAGTGCTTGTATTGGAAGCCATTCAGCATCTAGCTTCTCTGACATGCAGTGTTAGTTATAACCTATGAAATATAGCAAAGGCTTTACCAGATTATGCAAGCTTGGCATGTTCTTTACATCGTTCAAACCTCATTAGATGTCTCTTTCTGCCAAGTAGCAACTAGCAACCACTCTCTTGCCCCCTTTCTGTCCATTGCATGGAAGAACGTGTCCATTTTGCTTTAGGGCCCCCTGGTTCAAAATATGCCAGGAGTCTCAACATGGACCAGCATGATTAGGCTCTTTTTAGAAGAGCATCCAGGCCCATTTTGACCAAGGACAGAGGAAGAAATGGACTCCATTTACAAGCTCATCTTATTTCTCATCAAATTCTATCAAAGCCCATGTTAATGCTATCTCTTTATGGTGATCCCATCGCATGTTTTTCAGTCATTGTTCTAAAAAAGAATTGCTCTAGATTACATTGAATTTAGCAGGGAAATAACCAATATAAGACGCAGGATTCATAAAAAAAGAAGAAGGAAATAGTCGTACATAAGAATTATGGGTGTTCTTGGAAATTTCTGTGCTTAATATGTTATACTAATTAGCTGTACATTAGACCTTGTCAAATACCTTGAGCTGTAAGTACTTGACCTTGTCCTTAATTACTATATGGTTGCCTACAATCTAGGGACTATACCAATCTGAGAATCAATTTCGACAGAAAAAAGTGAAAAACTCAGCTGAAATTAGGATCTAAAGTTAGAAATCTTGGTGAATGGAATATATAGGAGAACCTCACAATTTGGATAAGCTAGAAAATTGATTCGGTTATAAAACTTACAACTCTCTATTTCTTCCAAACCCAAATCGAAAGCTTGTTTTCTTGATTTTCCTTGTGCGTGTCTAGATTTTTAGATGCATGTTAAAAAGCAAATCATCACTCATGGGGAGCTCATGCATGATGTACAATATTTGTTGTGCTCCAGGAAGCCTTGGTATCAAAAAGCAATAGAGATGGCTACTCAATGGAAAACAATTTCCAGGTCTACAGAAATATCGACGACGACGACAAACCCTGGGCTGTGGAAGGCCATTTCCAAGTCTAAGGAAGTTCCAAACAAGAACAGAACATTGTGGAAAACTATTTCAAGATCCGCGGAAATCCCAACAACAAACCCTAATAGGGCAAAGCTGCGGAAATGCAGCTCTGTTAGGGTTGCGACGACATTTACTCGTGTTTGTCTTTGCGCACCCATCTCTTCATACAATGAGGTTTTCCGAGCTGACGTTCCTCCTAGAAGAAGCAATAGCTATCCTAGGTCGAAGCCATTTCCTGCCGTGCAAGAAAGAGTACCTAGTGCAAGACCCAGCATGGAAGGAAGAAGAGTAATTTTTCGAGGAAAATCGTTGACCGATGATGTTTTGATGAGGAGATTTGTCTTGGAAGAAGAAGCGATGATGCAAACTAAAAGAAGGAATCAAATGGAAGTTATCTGGAGGAGGACTATGTTGCGAAGGAAAAAGCTTGGACCAAGTCCTCTTAGTAGAATGGTAATGGCTACTATAGAAGAATTTTAATTTAATTGAGAATAATTTGCCTGTGTCAAAACAGCAAATCCTGAAATTTCCCCTTTGATTTTCATTTTAATCTTTCCATTTTTTCCAATGGGATAGGTGCTTTGTACTTTTCAAAGGCAATTGATCTCTGCCATTTGTATTGGATGCTTGGGTGGCGATGGAAAGCTTACGGCAAGAAATCAAAGAAAATAGCATTCTAATATATATGCTTAATCATCAAATTATGCAGATGATTAATTAACTTAAGGTTGACGATCCCTTTAGCAAATCTGAAAATGCATGCAACCCTTTACATGCTGCCTGTTGAGAAAATATTTTCCTCTTCTTTAATCTATGATCTTGAGGGCCTTGGTAGCTAACCTACTGCAACATCTGGACTGAAAACTTTGCTTTTACGCCACTCCAAGGCCAAGTTATGGATCGAGTGGTTACACAATCTACATCAAACTCTAACATTGTTATAAGGTTGTTTTATCTGCGAAGGCTACTTCTGTCTCCTTCAACACAGACAAATGTTTCCTTTTTCTCTTCTTTGTCAACCACCGCCTGAATCCGCTTTCAACTCCATTCTCCTCTGAGCAGACCTCCAGTGTTATGTGACTAGCTGACATCCCACTCTCTCCAAGAGCTGCACGTTTCAGTATTTGGTTTTCTCGGAGCAAATCTTGTTTCCTCTTAGGCTGCGCTATATCCACGTACGCTATCAAGAATTTAGAACTATCTTTATTATTATTATTATTATTATTATTAGAAGACCACCTATAGGTGGTTAAGTCCTAATGATGAACGGTGGATCAAAATCTGGACAGGTGACAATAACATGAGATTGCTTGCACTCAATGGTATTGTTAAAGAATTAAATTATAAATGTCGGTATCCAAGCTCAACTTATGCTCAAATTCTTTTACATATTTGATTCAAGCATGTAATTTCCTATATATTTGTGCTTGGTTAATGTTACGTGAAGATATAAATATATATATTAAGATAAAGAGATGAAAATACAAATATAAAATAATTATATTTTTAAAGTGAATTTGTACCATTTTAAAATAGTTTTTTTTTCACAGTGTCAAAACAGTAACCAAAGCTAATATTTTCATCTATATATATATATATGTGATCCTTAGTGAGTGCTACCTATGTTTATGGAATATATGGGTTAAATACGGTTTCCGTTCTATAGTGATCTTTACACTAAGAAAAGGTACCTACAGTGGTAATAGATTTGACAGGGAAACAAGACAACATTGTATCCAAAACAGGTCTTTTGCGGTTCAAACCACTAAATTATTGAAACAAATAACAACAAAGCTAAAATTACAGGTAAAAACAATGTTGCTATGTACATATTTTATTATTCACCATTGAGAACATAATTACTCTTTTGCCATTTTAAGAAAAATCAATTTTGGAGTATTTTTTTTAGATGTTCTATTGGTTAGTATCAAATTAAACAAGAATATAATTATCTTTTTAATTTTTTAAGAAAGTTGCATCACTAATTTATCTTTAAAAATTCATAAAACTGACATTTAAGGATCTTTTTATCATTTTACTTTAAAAAACATGGTAAAATAATTTAATTACTTTTAAAATTAAAATTTTTAAAGCTAGTGTTTAATGACTTTTTTATGTTTTCAACCTAGTTTTTTGGTTATTATCAAGTTAATCGAGGACAATTTGATCTTTTAATAAATTTAAAATAATATTAAAATAGACAAATTGATGGTATATTCAACATCTCTCTCGAGGGCTAAAAATACCATTTTACCATGCCAATAGAATTATCTAGATTTCTTCTTTCTATTAAGGGGTTTGTGTGGTGGTGATGATGAGATGGATTGCTACTAGGAGACTTTTTTTTTTTCTCTTTTCTCCTTGTTTCCTTTAAAAATCATGCTAATTATTTAAAATTTTAGAATTGTTTACTTAGTTTTTGGTATTTTAATTTTAAATTTTATTATTTTGATTTTTAATCTTTTTATAAAAAATATTTATTTTTAATTTTATTATTTAATTTTAATTTGTGATATATATATTTTTCTAATTTGATTTTTAGTTTTTTAATTTTTTTCTTGATTTTTTTTATATAATTTTTATTTATTTTTAATTTTATCTGTCCATCTAAATTTATATCTATAAATTGAATTATAGATTTTTTTTTATTTTAAATGAACTTGTAGAACCTAAACATTATTTTTTATAAAAAAATAATAATAATATAGCCTGATATAGCACTTACCCGATATAGCACGACACTTTTTGTCGAGGACGGACCTTTCAGATACTCATGGAGGCCTCTTGAGTTGTTCAGTCAAGATGCAGAAAAAGAATTTATGTGCCTTTTTGTTTGCTAAGATTTGTGGTTACGGTAACAGTAATGAAGAGATTGAAAATAAAAAAACATATATAATTTTGTGTATAATATTCTTCTGAGCTGTTTATTTTTATATTTTAAAAAATTAATTAATTTTTATTTTTTACTTTAAATTAATATTTTTTTTGTATTTTCATATTATTTTAATAAATTAATGTTAAAAATATTTTTTTAAAAATAAAAATTTATTATTTTAATATATTTTTTAATAAAAAATACTTTAAAAAAATCCACTATTACAACCTCAACCACCCCCACAATTCTAAGAAATTTACCCATGGCTAAGGAAGAATGTTCATTTATTTACCTTTCTTGGTTGAAATTTGTATACAATGTTTAGAAAAATTTATTGAATATACTGTATCAATGTACCTATACATATTTTAGAGAAACAAAATACCAATTCGTATACCATCAAATATTTTTTTTTTCTAAAGGGTAATTTTCTTCGCAATTGGGCAGGAGTTTCAAGTAAGAGAACGACTGACTTGAGGGTTTGGAATTGTTTAATTAGTTTTTTTAACCTCCTAAGAAATAGTATTAACTCAAGTTCCCAAGAAATTTGCCAGCCCCTGTATATAATCTTAAAGAAGAACCCTTGAATATGCCAACAATTAGGAACTATTTTGCTTGAACTTTTTGTCAGAAAGATTTTCCCTTTGGATGAACTTTTATTGTCCTAGCCTAACCATGTTTTAAAGCCATGCTTTTTTAAACTTTTTCCGGGTTAATTAGTTGCGTTTCTCAAGCTACAAACCATAATTATCATGTCTGGTCAAGGTTTAAGTAGTGGGTTTGTCTCGTTGATCGAGTTTATTTTAAAATAACACTTTATTCTTGGGAAAAAATATAAAAATATATTTTTGAATAATTTTTTTTAAAAAAATCTTTCAAGTTTATCTGGCTAATAATTTTACCAGGTTAGTTAAATTATAAACTAACCTGTTATATCATTTGAATTTGGACAGATTAATTTTCAAAATGGCTATAAAGAAAAAATTAACTTAGACTAAACTCTAAGACAATAGATTACAAAGTTGACCTAATAAACTGAAAAAAACAAGATCATAACGTGTAGATGAAGTTTTTGCAAGCTGAAAACTGACCTTCATTGTCTTATTGGCCTTGATTCAACCTCAAAACTTAACTTCAAATAGTTATATTGCTCGCGCAAGAAACAAGAAATCAGGGAAGCATATTTCATTTTCCTCGCAGCAATGATTGTTCATGACATAGAGCTTTGTTAGTGCCCTCGAGAGTATCCTGGTGAAATCCTGCTTCAATTTAATATTCTAACATGGCCTCTGAGAAAAGTCTTAACAAAAGCCACCATTGACTAGTAAGGCCATTTAGTTTCATAAAGGCAATTTTTAATGTTTCGACAGCAAGAACTATTCCATACCTCACCTCATTCAACTATTGTGGGCAACCTATCTCACCAACATCACCCTTTATAGTGGCCTTGGATCTTCCTCTTGGCTAAACCTTGAACATTCGTACACGTTTTGGTTTTAATATATTATAAAATATTGTCTTTTAAAAAATAAATAAATTAATCTAAGTGTGGGGGCTAAGTTGTTGTTTGTAATTGCGTTTCCAATAGGGATTAGGCAAAATTTAATTTCTTTTTGTTCTTATAGTCTAAGATACCTCTATGCAAACAAATAAAAAGGCTACAGCATCAAAAATCTAATTCAGTCAAGTAGATGGTTTTCCTCCTAGCCAGAAAAATATACTCCCTTAGAATCTTATTCTATTTTGGGTTCAGATTATTTGCATATTTGACTAAACCCAAATAAATAATTAATCCCACGATTTTAATATAGTGGAGAAGATAATTTTCTGACAGTTTTCTTTTGATCTAATAGGAATCTATCATCGTCAACAAGAAGTTAGTGGGGATTCCATTCTCAAGCAATGATGGAATGCACCTGGTTTTGTATTGTATTCTAAATGAAGGTGGAATAAAATTTAAAATAGAATTTTTATTTAAAATTAAAATCTTTATGTTTTTAAATTATTTTGATATATTAATAAAAAAATAATTTTTAAAAAAATTAAAAAATTATTTTGATGAATTTTCAAATAAAAAATACTTTAAAAAAAACCACTAGTATATATTATTTTAGTGATTAAGCAGTTCATCCATGTATTAGCGTGGATCATATGTAATTTGCTTTTATGTGGCACACGACACAAGCTTTTGGAAACACCATGGGAGATTCCATTTGGCATTAGTTTTATTAATCTAAAAGGGCCTTTAAAGTTTAAATTCTTGTTCTTGGATTCCAGCAATCCATGCGATGGAAAACTATAAAGAAGAGAACAAGGACATGAAAAACAAAATCCCCAGTTAATATATAAAAGGCATCCAATGCTGTCTTTAGATTATCGTTTTTGGTAGCCGTGTGCAAATGATCATATGGCCCTAAACTTGGGGTTTTCTCAGTTTTATTTTTTTGACTTGAATACTTCGAGCTTTTTTTATTAGATTTTTTCCCCTTCAAATGCATTGATGAGACGCGGTAGTTGACTGAATATTTAGACGTAAAGCACTATTACAGTGCTGGAAGTGAAAGCTTACCAAATCTGAGACAAACTCCGAGATGTAACTTCAAAATAACAATCTGTGTAATAATTCACTAATCTGAGCGCTCTTATGCTGAAGATGAACGTCGAGGCTAGTCGATTTGTTGAAGCCGTGGGGTGTGGAAATGCATCAGTAAAGGAGCACTTCATCACTTAGATGGAAGCATCCATGTGAGCAGGGATGGATGAAGAAAGAAGCAAGAATGTCGGCTTATGGAATGCAAAAATTGGTGAGAATCCAATGTCCCGAAAATCTGAGTTTCTTCGTTCAGTGAGGGTGAGTTAGGGCACAGGATCTGGCTACTTGGAGTAGTCAATGGTCAACATGTGAATATTTCTATGCTACTTATGGACATTGGATGTTAAGTTGGTCGAAAGAAGATGATTATCGGTTTACTATGTCCTTTTTATTTCAAGGTGAGAAGGGGCTGAGAAAATGCCTCAAGGTCTAAATAAGTCTAGAAACATAATATATACAGGATACTCAAATGAAACAAGTTAATCAAAATTCATATACTAGTTGAATTTCATCCAAAAATCTAGATAGTTTCAGATAATTTAGCTTTAAAATAATCAAAAAAACAATACTTGAAATACCTGATACACTAGTTATCCAGTCAACTTGTAAATCAATAATAAACTTTAAAAAAATGGTTTGAGTTGTGTGTTTCCCAGGAATAATTATTTTTATTTAAAAAATAATCAAATAAATTTAAAAAAATCAAAACAAATTCAAATCAATCGATTTGAATTTGATTAAGTTATTTTAGAACAAAAATCAAACCCAACCAATTAGCTTGGTTTAATTATTTTATATTAAAAACTATATTATTTTTTAGAGTTTTTTTTAATAATTTTTAATAGGTTTGATTTTGATTTGACTTAATTTTTTTCACTTTAACTCGATTATTAACTTTGATTTGATTTGATTTGGTTTTTCAATTTTAAGTTTATAAACTGACACCAAACCGAACTAATCAATGATTGTAAATGTTTTTATTGATTTAATTAATTTTTTTTATGGTTTGATTTTTTTGATTATTTATTTTAGTTTTTGTGATTTAATCTATTTTTCAGTTTTTTTACCCCAGTTTTTTTTATATAAAATGGTATTATTTTAAATATAATTTTTTTTTAAAATTCTTTTAACTTAACATGACTCGGATTTGTCGAAATTAATCTGGCCACATGTTGATGCGTTGGATCATCCAAATCCAACCAACTTAATAATGTAGAAAACAAGTGGAGGAATTCTGTAGCTCTATGTGCCATCCCATGTATCTTAAAAATACCATGATTTTCTTGCTCTCACGTGCAAAGACAGGGTGTGTAGATAGGACAACAATGAGTGATCACAGCGCATTCTGCAACCGATGTCTGCAAAATTACAATACTCTTGCGGGCCCACAAAGATATTCTGATCGAATGGCTGATGTTACATGGATCATTTTCAAGCGTGTACGATAGCAGCTTTTCAGACCCCATATGATATTCTGATCCAATGGCTAATATCACATGGATTCTATATCATTGTCAATGGGTCCACTGTCCTGGTCAAAGATGTTATTGCGTGGTGACACGGTATCAGATACCTTCTATGCTCTATTTAGTGGTATTAAAATTAATTCTTCATATTACCACTTAAAAATAATTTAAAAATATAAAAAATAATAATTTATAACTAAAATAATTATGAATCTTTTTTAAAAGCGTGATGAAATCGCAAACACATCTAGGTATAGTGAAGGAGCACGGTATAAACCATGTTTTAGAAATTTTTTTATTTTTTTGGATTTAAATTTATTTTTATATATATTTTTAGATTATTTTAATATATTAATGTTAAAAATAATTTTTACATAAATAAAAAATATATTATTTTAATATATTTTTAAATAAAAAATACTGTAATCATTACTATATTTTTAAATATATTTTTATCTTTGTAGTGTCCCCACTGCGACACATGGAAGGTAAAAGACACGCTCCGAAACTGACAAGAAAGCAATAAATATCATGCTCTTTAAGGGCAGGCTGTTTAAGGGTCTCTCTTAGTCTTTTCCTTTATAATCATGGCACAGTTTGCACGCTCTATTTGAGGAGCGTCGGTAATTGTTTTTTAATTTCTATTTAACCTTTATTCAATATTGGGGTGCAAATTGATAATTTACCCAAAACCCAAGCGGGGAGGAGCAGAGTCATTAAATTCAACTCCAGGTGTATTCAATACAAAGTTTCATATCTAAGATGATTAATTCGGTTTAAATTTATTATTTAAAAAATTAAAATAATATATATATTTTTTTGACAAAAAACATGTCGGCCAAGTTCCAGGTCACCATTTACAACCATGGGAAAAGGACACAGAGAAAATAAACGTAGTTAAAATCATGCAATTAACCCATATATTAGGATATGGTGGAAACTTAATTATATATCCATATTTTAAGAGTGTATTTGTATTATGTTCAAAATTTATTTTTAAGAAATTTTGAATTTTTTTATTTTTAATTTTTTAATAATTTTATTTTTTTCATATATTTTTATTAAAAAATATTTTATTTTGATGAAATGGTTGAACATCATAAATACAAACCAATGACATGACACATTATGTCATGTTATCATGTATGAATGTGATAGGGATTTAGAAAATTAGCATGTCAATGTATATTATTATTTTTCTGTCAAATCTCCACATTCTCTTGCTTGCTTCTGTCCCCTGGTTTTTTTTTTCTGGGTTTTTAATAGTGTGTTAATTATTTTTTAAAATATTTTTATTTAAAAATATATTAAAATAATATTATTTTATTTTTAAAAATTCATTTTGGTCTGAAAACATAAAATAAAATAATTTAAAGTAAAAAAATAAATTAAATAGAACTCAAATTATTTTAAAAGCATTTTTAAAACGGAAAAATTATCATGCATAATTATATTATGGATTGAAGCTCATAAATATTCTTAATTATTTGTAATACCTTGTTAAAGGCAGATGGGCATAATGTGTTCAAAATAGAAGACAAGAATTCATCGAAGAACACCTAACGTTAAGGAGCGGCTGAGACTGGGTCTGCGGAGACCAAATGTGAAGCACAAATGACCTAGTCTAGCTAGAAGTCCTGAACCAAAAAACAAACCGTGCTGTGGTCAAGGATAACAACAAAAGAGAACCCTAACTTGAATTTTGGTGAAGAATTTTATGTCTCTACTCAATCTCTTTCAGATTGTATTAATTACCAAGTCAAGCAATAAATCAAAGGGAGATCAATTATTTTAACAAAAAAACACAAAATGATAACTATACTGTTAACCGGGCTTGCATGAATCATAATTTAAAACAAATTAACTAAGTTTTTATAATATGATAATTATTTGCGCTCTGATCAGCTTATCTTGTATGGACCATAATTTAACACAAACTAGTTAAGTATTTGTGTTATATCGTGGATAGGTTTCTAAGTTACATTTTCTTTATATTTATGTTAATTACCAAATGAAGTAACAATATCAAACTAAATTTAAATTTATTATAATTGTAATAACCTGTTTGTTTTTATATTTTAAAAAATATTTTTAGTTTAATTTTTTTAAAAATTGTTTTGATGTGTTAATATTAAAAATATTTTTTAAAAAATAAAAAAAATTCTAATATATCTTCTTATAAAAAATACTTTAAAAATAATCTCTACTGTAATTTTAAATTATCAATGGTAAAGACTTGGCAATCCGTCCTTTGCATAGACCATAAAATAGAAACAAATAATAGTTGTTGCACTTGATGAATTGACATTTGTCAACCCCATCGAAAATTCACCGAATTGACTCCTCCAACTCATCTGAGCATTGCAGCGTTTCCAAGCAGAACAGAGGAGCTGTGAAGAGCTCTTTGAACCTTGAATTTTATTCTCTTCTTGTAGCATCCTTACATTAGCAAATATATATACACCTTTAAGTAGTTGGTTTCGAATAGCCGGGAAAATATTTAATTTCATAATCAAGTGTTGTCCCTAATTTATTACAAGATTGATATATCTATGATGATGCCGCTATCTCTATTAACTAGAAGACGAGAGTTTTAATATTCTATATAACATAAAGATCTTCTCTTTTCTCAAGAGATGTCTTTGTATTTTTAAGGGTAAAATTTATTACGTGTTTAAACTTATATTAGTTGAGATAATATACTTTTAGGGCCTATTGTATACGGATTTAAACACATATTATCATTAATAATATATGTAGAAATATCAGTCATCTTGCGCTATCCAAACTTTACCTTAAAAAAAACTATTATGATGTCATGATTTCTCATCAATTAGGAGATAATGACCTTTTTATTTTTAAGAGATAAATTTTCAAGGGTAAAATTCACTATGTAGTTAAACCTACATCAATTAGGATAATATCCTTTAAAGACCTTATTATAGACAAATGTGAATATGCATTGTCATTGATATCATATACGAGGACGCCAATCATGTTGTGCTACCCATATAGATTATGAGACAAGAGCTTCCTTGAAAAACACCAACATAATGCTACTCGAACCTTTTTTTTTAGTGGGGGAGTATGAAAAGAATTAGCTCAACTAAGATACCTTGTAACTCGACAAGTTCTTTACCTGACCGAGCTACCTTGCAATTGAAAGGTCTTTTTGGCAGAGCCTAACAAGCTCATTATTCTTTGTCTCTACTCTCATTTTCTCTCTTGCTTTTTTCTTTTTAATTGCATGAATTGATTCTCTTGTTTTTTGAATTATCACTATATCGAGTTATACAAGATACAACTTCAACTAGAGCTACCATAAATAAAAAAATATCACCCTTCATAGTAAGCTACTATAAATACTTTTCAGATATTTTTAAAGGTATACTATATATTTTCAAGTTTGATAAGAAAGAGGGAGGATATCTTTTCATCTCAGCAACACAAAAAGAACATAGAATGCTTTTATACACATAATTAAACACTATTTTTTAATTATCTTTATTTTAAACATGTTTATTGCTTAATCAACCAAGCTAAAATTCTAATTTAAATATTAAAATATTATTTACTTCACTATTAATATATTTTTACATGAATAACTTATAATTAAATGCAACTTAAACATTCGTTTATGAGAGATCAAGTTCAAGAGTGGAGTTATATAAAGTAAAGAGGGCGTTGCCGCTCTTGATTTTTTCAAAATATTAAATATAGCCATATTTAATATTCCAAATTTATCATTTTTTTTAATGTTTGCCTCTCATAGTTTTTCGAATCCTCACCCCACTCCTAACTATGTTCCAAAAATATTAATCCCATATGAAAACAGCAAAACTGTAAATTTACTTATTACATCGAAAAAAATATATTTAATCTATTCAATTCTCAACAAATTAGTTAAATCTTGTTTTATTTTTTTTCCAACTCTTAAAAAATAAAATAAAACATTTGACTTTTTATTTGGGGGGAAAGGGATAGTACGAGGTATTCATTTACTTTCAAGCTGCACAGTGTAACACACATCCTGCAGTGAAGTGGGTTGTTTGTAACAAAATGACAACCTATCTTGTCTAACAAATAAATTCTTCACTGAATATATTGTTATTGTTATTATATCAACCAACCAACATTTAAAAATAAATAAATTAATTAAATATTTTAATTTAAAAATTTAAATAGTTAAGTGATGTTTTAAGATATAATTTATTTTTTTATAATATTTTTTAAAATTTTAAATATATTTGATCATTAAAACTTTAATATCATATTAAAAATTAATTTAATTTAAAAAATTAAATGAATTTTTAAAATATAATTTATATTATTTTTTAAAATATTTTTTTAAAGCTTGAATTATAATTGTTTAGTCATTAAAGATGGTTGACTTATAATTTAGTTAATTTGGATTGAGTTATAATTGTTTAGTCATTAAAGATGGTTGACTTATAATTTAGTTAATTTGGATTGAGTTTTAAAGGATATTTGATTCGAAGGTGATTTTAGTTCTTTTAGGTGAGGTTCGCACAAAAATATATATTTTTTATTTTTAAAGATATAATTTGTATTTTAAAAAGATTATATATTTTTAAAAAATTATTACTCCTCCAAACTAAACACTTCTTAAAGAACTTGGCCTAGAGTTTATTCAGTTAAATCCGAGTAATTCAATTTATCAATTTCAGTTTGATTTTTTTTTAAAATGATATCATTTATTTATTTTTAAATAAAGCCACTTCATTCGAGATTATTTCATCCAACTCTTGACTAGGATCATAGAGCCGGCAGGTTTAAAACCTTTGTAACATCCCGATCAAGAGCAAAATAATAATTAAGATCTGACTATCTATACAAGCATCTATCTAACTATAACCTACAAGTGCAATGGAAGATAATAATGTGTAATGATCATAGTACTGATCAAAGAAACAAACAAATGTTACAGAGAGTACCAAACCAAACTGTTTTAATCCGTGTGGGGATTGTTGCTGTCCAAAATAGTCTTCCCATATAAGTAATGTTTGTTGAAGTTGCTGGCCACATTGAGTGAGAAAGCGGCCAACTCTTACCCCTCTCCCTCTCTCTCTTTCATAATCATGATCATCTAGCCAAAAAGAAAAAGAATTATAAATCCAACCAAAGGTGAAAGGTGGTAAAGAAAAGTTGAAAATTCTTACAGGCAAGCACCAAGAACCTGATTCGAAGAAGCGAGAGAGAGAGAGAGAGAGAGAGACACTTAAGCAGATACTAAAGAAATATATGTTTATATTATATATGTGAAAAGATTTCTGTAGAAAAAAGCAGAATCAAGATGTTGTAGAGGGTGGCTAGAAAAAGAGATAGTCTTCTCTGGCTGCTGCTGCTGCTGCTGCTGCTGCTGCTGCATCTTTTCTACTCTTGCTTCTGAACAGTCTTTTTTGTTTTGTTTTTGTTTTTCAAGGTCTTTGCAAAACTGGGTTTTCTTTAATTATAAGGTATGTTTCAACACATGATTTTAGTTTCTCTGTGAATTCTTCTGTTCATGTAAGCTTTTTTCTTTCTTTTGCTGGGGGGTGTGTGAATTGTATTTGCTTTTTTCATGATCATATGATTTTTTTTGTTGCTTGTTAATTGTGTTTATTCTATGGAGATGTAAAGGGTTGTGTGGTGGTTTAAAAGGTGAAGATTTTCTCCCTTTTGTAGAATCCGTACTGGTGGTGATCTTAAGGTGATTTTCTTACTAAATTCCTTTTGTCTTGGGATCTCTCCCTTTGTCTTTCAAGTGTCAGGTTTTGTTTTCTTGAAGGGTTTTGATTATCTTTAAAACTATAAACAATTATTTATCTTGGTGAATTGTGTGGTAATTTAGCACCTAAGAAAAGGGATGTCTCATAACTATAGTCACAAACCCCCGCAAGCACACCCCACCCCCCCTCTCGAATCTGGGATGGTTCCACAATTTGGCTGTTTTCCTTTCCTGGTTTTGGATACACAGCCTTGTACAAGGGGAGTGTATCAGGTTTCATCAGGGATTTGTTTCTCTGATTTTTTTATTCTTAAAAAAAAAATAAGCATCTTTGATCGGTGTTCTGGGAAATAGTTTTTGCTTTTGGCAATTTTGTGTGTGTTTGTATCTATGACCAACTTTTGACCTATAAGTTTATCCCTTAATTGACAAACAAGTTGAAGCATAATCCACTTACTTAATTGTGACATGAAAAGATGGAGGATGTCTTTGTTCTTTGGCACAGATGATCTGAGTCTAACTTGAAGATTCCTGTATTTTGCTTCTTATTTATCTGTATCTGGGCTGAGTGTATGTTAGTATTTGAATTCTTCAACTAATTACATGCTGGGATTTTTCATCAAACTAGTTGACTGCAGTTGTTGTGATTATTTGTTATTTTCTGTCCCAAATTGAGTTTCTTTTACCATCTACCTGTTATAAATCTGGAAGTTGGGAAGATGAGTGTATCGATCTTCATGTGTTTAGCTGGTAGTATTTCAACTCATATTTTCTTGCAGTGTAGTCTGTCAATGGCGTGTAGTCAACTAACTACATGCTAATACGCTTCGTATCTGAGTAATTCCACCTAAATTTTTCTTTTACTGGTTAAAGTTGTTTGCTGGCATCAATATTTTGATTGTGATGTGATATGTATAGATTTTAACCCAATACATGCTTACACAGGTAAAGACAGATTTATTTGGACCTGCAGGCAGTTAATTGTGACGATTTATATCCCCGTCTAGGTTGGAGACAGTAATGCTAGGAACATGGGAAAGAAAGGGAATTGGTTTTCAGCAATCAAGAGGGTCTTTTCACCCCACTCCAAGGACAAACTAGCTAGTGTAAGTTGCTATTCCTGATGCTAAATTTGAAATCAGCTTCTATCAAAATGAGTTTTACCGACCTCAAATGTGCTTTGTGGGGTTCTTTATGTTTGATTAATCAGACCATCTTTCTCAATCTTTAGAGGAAAATGAATTAAGGTTGTTATAATGGTGGCTAGAAGTTTAATTGTAATTCAGTAATCTTCTAATTTTCTGGCCTGATAAGTTATCCTAAAAGTCAAGTGATTCCTGTTAAATTGAAATTTTTGTTTTTGATGCTTATAAAAATGTAATACATTAGTAGAGTTTGGGAGGATTGAAAAAATTAATATGAAAGCTGTCCAGATGCGTGAGGAAGCAGAACATGTACAAGGCTGCTTTCATTTTTTGCTTGCTTATGGCCTTCTATACGTCTCCATTGTATAGGAAGAGAAATCAGATCATATGTTTCCTGACATTTAATATTTGTTGTTCATACTTGGTGTTTTAGATTTTCTTGTTGTTTTCTCGATTAGTTTTTATACGGCCTTCTTCTTCTTGTTCATTCTTTGCTTCTTTGTGCACGATATGTACTTGAAAACTGCTTGCAGAATTGTAGACTCATCTTCTTTACTGCTAATTACATTGCAGGAATCAGATAAGAGAAGCACGAAAGAAAAGAAGAAGGGTCTTGGAAAACTAAGACATGGAGAGACCACTTCATTCCTTCCCCTGTTTAGAGAACCAAGCAGTATTGAGAAAATTTTGGATGAGGCTGAAAGAGAGAATAAATTAATTTTCAGGCCTCCAACGCCTCCGGAGGAACTGACAGCACCACCTTTTGTGCCTCCAAGAGCCGATTCTCCGAGGGTTGCTTCTCAAAGAGTCACCTCTCCAAGAGCTGCTACTCCAAGAGTTGTTTCCCCTAGAGCGGCATCTCCAAGGGTTGCTTCCCCTAGAGCAGCTTCTCCTAGGAATGCTCAACGCCATAAGGAGTTATATTACAGACCAGAACCAACTCTAAGAAACCATCATGCTTCGGCTACCAAGATCCAAGCAGCCTATAGAGGCTATGTTGTAAGATTCTCTTCACTCATAGCTTGCATAATATAGGAAACTGATGCAAGACAAATAACAAGAAATTTGGCTATCAAGATGCACCACAAAGCAAAAATGTCTGTCATTGATATTTGTGGTGCTATAGATGGCCAGAGTGGGATTTTTATCCCGAATCCTGCAAATTATTTTTTGCGGCTTTGGTGCTGTCTCTTTTGCCAATTTTCTGGCCAATGGTTGTGGATGCCTTTGCTTCTAAATATCCCAAATCTAACATTATATAGGCAATCCCAATATCCCAAATGGGCAATTCCATAGGATTCTTGTGCTCTTCATTAATTTTGGACTACTGTCAAACTAATACTATACAGTACTTGTCATGAAGGCAAGGAGGAGCTTCAGAGCACTGAAGGGTCTTGTGAGGCTTCAAGGAGTGATAAGAGGACAGAATGTGAAGCGGCAGACAATGAATGCAATGAAACACATGCAGCTCTTGGTGCGGGTCCAGTCTCAGATTCAGTCTCGGAGGATCCAGATGTTAGAAAACCAAGCACGACGTCAAGCTCAAAACAAAAATGATAAAGAAGTGGATAGTACCTTGGGCAAATGGGGCCAGTTGGTAAGTCCATTTTTTGCTTGTGGTTATGTTCCTTTCCATTAAATATCTATATGTCTGAGAGCCTGGATCAATCAATGTGTTGAGCTGTACAATTTGGTCTGGGTTAAAAATAACTTACTGAACCACCTCTGCAATTTATGATTTGGCCTCCCTTTTCAAGTTCATGGTTTTGGTCTCTGCCTTGTTCTTATGCAATGTGTCCTGGTGCCAGTTTGTTGGTAACCAAAACAGAGTCTCTGTTTTTTCCTCAGGCCATGGTATTTCCATGGAACAAGTTGAGAATTATGCTTTTAAGCAATGCATGGCTCCTTTAGAGTAAACATCTTAGAATTTCTCACTCATAAAGTTGCTAAGGCACATCCTTTTCTTTTGGTCCAACGAAGGTTCAATAGGCCATGGGTAGTTGGGATGTTAAATGAAGGCTAGCCCTCTCCCCGTCCCTCCCAGGATTTGAACCTCAAACCTCCATGTAGAAATGCCAAATCTTAGTCACTAGGTTGTCCATCGGGAATAATGCTAAAGTATGTCTTTAACTTGCCACTGCTCACAGCAAAAGGTGGTTGGTAAAAAATAAAGTTTAACTTGACAACTACAATCCTTTTGCACATATGTACTGGGATCTAAATCATAATATTTGTTACTACCGTGTCTGTCAATTAATGATGTGCTGTACTTCTACGAAGTAGAGATAATTACTGGGGATATTGGTAGTCTGAGGCAGGTAATAACGAAGACTGGGATGACAGCGTGCTGACAAAGGAGGAAATTGACGCAAGGTTGCAGAAAAGGGTGGAGGCAGTCGTCAAGAGAGAAAGAGCCATGGCTTATGCATATTCCCACCAGGTAATTGCACTAAATTATCCCTTATACCTCCTAAAAGTGGCATTCTAGCTCATTCTTTCTTTCCTTTTCTTCTTAGCTACAGTCATAAAGCAAAAACACATTTTGCAGCAAAATGAGTTTTTGCTTTAACATACTCTTTAGGTGATTTGACATTTCCTGTTTGAGTTAAGATTTCAAGATCTCATTGTAAGCACTAGAATTATGTAGTTAGTAGATTGGAAGTTGTTTTAAAAGATTTAATCCAACTGCATGAGAAGCAAATGATAGAACACTTGCAAGATAAGCTATCAGGGATGAAATTTCCCATGAGCTGGAGACACAATTGCTCATGATATATGAACTTCAAAACCCAACGTTACCACCCTATGCACGACTTGCACCTACCCCTTGAAGTAGCAGTATTAGCTTATTGCCTGCATGTTCCTGGGTGCTAAGTGAAACCATCATGATCAATACCACTTTGAAGCCTATTATTGATTAACAGAAAAGGAAAACATCTTAATATATTTGTTTTTCTATTTTGCTATAGCTGTGGAAAGCCACTCCAAAATCTGCTCAGTCAGCTCTAATGGATATCCGTTCCAATGGGTTTCCATGGTGGTGGAACTGGTTAGAGCGTCAGCTACCTCCAACTAATCCTCCTGAAAGCCAAGCCTTGAGGAATTTTCAACTTACGCCACCAAGGCCACGTTCTGATATGAAGGCTAGCCCTAGGCCCCCATCCAGGAGCCACAAGCAACAACATTTTGGGTTTGATAATATGGATACTCCAACACCGAGGTCCTCAAAATCAACTGCTTTTGTGCCAACGAGACAAGCGCGAACTCCTCTACATAGAACTCCACAAGCCAACAGCCCTAGCTTGTCAAAATATTCAATGGCAAGAGCCAGTGCAGCAAATTCTCCTTTTAACTTGCCATTGAAGGATGACGATAGCCTCATGAGCTGCCCACCATTTTCAGTGCCAAACTACATGAGTCCCACAGTTTCAGCCAAAGCCAAAGAAAGAGCTAATAGCAATCCCAAGGAGAGGTTTCCAGGGACCCCAACCAGTGAAAAGAGGAGACTGTCATTCCCTCTTACACAGGGCATTGGGTCTTTCAAGTGGAACAAAGGCTCCTTCACTAGCAAGGATTCAAGTTCTCAAAGGGGTTTAGATAGGCATCAGTCACTTCAATCCATAGGAAACTTGAGTGTGGATTCAACTGTCTCGATGCCTGCCACGCGAAAGCCATTTAACCGATTCGTGTGATCTTTTTTCCTATATTCTTAACATCTTTTTTCTTCATATTTTTCATGTTATTTGATTGCGTGTATGGTGATATTGAGTTACAAAATAGTGGTGTAAAAATAATGCAGAGACAAATAGGAAATGATGGTGTGAATGTAACAGGATTTGCTTAAAGAACATGTGACAGGTTTTGGATTGCTTTAAAACATTTTATCTTCTCTCTATGACAGGTATCATGCTCCATAAATCATTCCTCTTAGGCTTTTTATCAAACACTTCATTTGCATAATCATTATCAAGCAATCAACCTTCAACAATTTTGATAGCTCTGTTTCCTGACGTTTTTTATTCTCTGAATTCCTTATCATCCAATCTCCTCTTTCACATTCCAAGACTTTCCCTGTACATCCATCCACCTCTACTTCAGTGATAATATGATTCTTGTAATCATTAATGACTAATGTTGATCCTGGATATTCTTATCATTCTCTGATGAGCCCTTTACAAAGTTTCCTGGAAATTCTCTTTCAATTTTTGGACCACGCAATTTCTTCCTTTTGCTCCTCCCAGATCGCGGAGGCAAGCTGCCAAATGATTCATAAACCACTTAGCGAAGCCCCTGGAACCCTAAAATAAAATCACTTGCTCTCTCTGTCTCTCAGACGCCCACAGTCAATCAAATGCCAACATCATTAAGGAGATCTCACCTGGTCTAAGAATCATAGCACTCGAACCCATCCATCCTAACTTATCACTAACCACAAGCTACGTCATTACCTATCCATGATAGGCCATTTTAAAATAGATCACAAGAAAAATTATTACATGAAATGTGAAGCAAATTTCAATAAACTGAGTGTTTCTGTAATGGGTTATTGGGCTTTGAAAGTTGAAGAAGAGATCAGCTTACAGTCCAAGAACCCCTACAAAAATAAGTTCTTTTTATAGGGGAGATGAGTTCCAGATTGCTTAACTCAACTCGGATCCATGATATATGTTTGATGTGAAGGGTTCATGGTTGGGGGGGGCTTTAACCTAAGCAATAACAATTTAGAGCTAGTACCTAGTTCGTTTTTTTTTTTTTCCCTGAGTAATTGTGATATTTTTTTATTAGCTCTGTATTTAAATTAAATTCTAAATTAACTATCTACAATAAATTGATATATTCACAAGAATTTATTTATGTTATGTCGTCGTTTTAACTTAAAATCATAATCAAGACTTTTTTTGGTCCCATTTTTCTTGTCTTGATATTATTAATGTTCAGAATCTATTAATTAATTTGTTAATAATTAAAAAAGCTATTGGACTAGCAAACAACAATATCAAAACCTATCTCTATGTTGATCACTTAGTGTGGTAGATATATTAGGTTACATTTAAGCTGTTCATATCCCTTGTCTGGCATTGAGGCGGACAAGGGAGGCTAAATTTTTATTTTTTTTAAAAAAATTTAAAATATTTTTAGATTATTTAAATGTGTTGATATTAAAATTAAAATTTAAAAAATAAAAAAAATATTATTTTGATATATTTCTATAAAAAAGCACTCGAAAAGCTATCCTTGCAATACTCCAAACACTTATTAGAGACAGACTGTCGCAACCTACAATCTGATCTAATTTTTTTATATAAAATATTAGATCAATGTAATTATTTCTAAAAAAATATATGATTTGTGCCATTGACTCAATTGAATTTTATAAACTTAATTAAAAAATGATAAATAAAATGAAACAAATTGACAATAAAAAACAAGTCAAAAACTCGAGTCGAACTTATCTAGGTTAGCATATCAAATATGTGACTTGGTTGTGTCACCGAGATATAACCCCATCAAAAATAAATTGAATAAAATTATGAAGTCAAATTAGGTAAACCTACTAATTCTGTGATCATGGGCATAAGATTGGATAACTTCATGAAAATAAAAGCAAAAAAAAAATAAAAATCAATTTTCAATCAATTGAATATTATAGGATGAAATTTAAAAAAATTATTTTTAAAAAATTAAATGTTGAAGGATCTTCTTTGATAATGAATAAAAAACTAATTGAGAAGACGATAATCCTATAGAAAGTACAAGAAAAAAAAAATCCAAAACTCGATTTTTAAGTAAACTATTGACGGAAGAAATTGAAGAAAAAATATAATCCAAAATAGATAAATAAAAACCCTAACTTAAGTTTATCGGGTCAGCATGCAAAATTTGTGAACTAATTATATTATTAAGGTAACCTCATTAAAAGTAAATTGAATAAAACTATGAAATTTAATTATCAAACAATACAATTAATGTAGAAGAGTGAGATAATGCTGATTATTTTCAAAATATGTGAGAAACCCAATAGAAAATATTAAAAAAAAAATAATGATGCCCAATCTTCAATTAAATAAATGATGAACGATGAAATTAACAAAAAAAAACAAATCCTGATAAATTTTTTAAACCTGGATTATTCTCTCAAAATTATAATTTGTGAAATCCTAGACTTGAGCTTAATCAATAAGCTCAATTTATAATTAATTCAATATTAAATAATGAATTTAAAAAACATAACAATTTAATTTTTTTGACAAAATAAAACAATAATAATTAAAAAATAATAATTAAATTTGATATGAAAAGAAAAGCATAAAATGAGAAAAAAAATACTAAAAATAAGGTCAGGAAGAGTATGTAATTTTTTTAAAATGAAACACTGTAAGAACTTTCCTTTCAATTATTTTTTTATATTTATAATGAATTTTAAAAGTTAAAAGGTCAAAAAATTTATTATAATCATAATAAAAATTAATTTCACCATATAATTTTAATTAGTCATTATAAATCAATACCCTTAAAGACGAAACAAAAAATAAATAGCACCAGCACCAGGGCTTTTTATACCTTTCCTTTATTTAGGCAAAGTTAAAAAAAAATATTTAAGATAATAAATTGCATCCTAATCCGACTGGAAAAGAAGAAGAAAAGAATGAAAGACCGCCTACTGAAATATATCTCTATTGCTTTTCAGACTAAGACGGACACTACTTCCTTCAAGAAACCGAAGCAATCAAAATTAGTTTTACGAGACGCAAACGGAAGACAAGATCCCTATATATTCACTCAACCAGCCTTGCAATTCGCTATCAAAAACAATTCCTTCCCCGTGCTCCGTAGTCTCTAGTCATCGCCAATCTTTCTTCTTTCAACCCCTTTTGTGGCGTAAACATGGTTCGTTTTGTGATTTTTCTGGTCGCCATCTTTCTTTCTCTCTGCGCATTGTCATGCATAGCACAACAACAACCATGCACAACCTATAAATTTTCAAACAACAAACAGTTCTCTTCTTGCAGCGACTTGCCTGTTTTGAGTTCCTCTCTTCACTGGAACTACCATCCATTATCCAGCAGAGTTGAGGTTGCCTTCAGGCATACTGGCGTGACCGATCGCAGATGGATTGCTTGGGCTATCAATCCAACTTCAGGAGGGATGATTGGTTCGCAAGCAATCGTTTCTTTTCAGAGAACGGATGGAAGTCTTGCTGTCTATACTTCGCCTATAACAAGTTATGGAACGCGATTGGAACAAGGAAATCTTAGCTTTCCTGTCTCGGACTTGTCTGCTACTAATCATAACAATGAGATGATAATCTATGCAAGCTTAGAGCTCCATGGAAACATCAGCACAGTGAATCATCTCTGGCAAGTAGGCCCAATGTCTGAAAACACTCCAATGATGCATAGTGTTGCTCCATCCAGTCCCAACGTTAAATCCATGGGGAGTTTGGACTTCCTTTCAGGAAGGATTAAAGCGACTAGAAGTTCTTCAACAACACTGAAAAATGTCCATGGAATATTGAACACAGTAAGCTGGGGTATTCTAATGCCTATTGGGGCCGTCATTGCAAGATACTTGAAGAGGTTCGAATCTGCAGGCCCTTTATGGTTCTACTTGCATGTAAGTTGTCAACTGCTGGCCTATATTCTTGGTGGTCTGTCTGGATTTGGGACTGGAATATTTCTTGGCATAAGGTCTAATGGAATTGAACATGGCTGTCACAAAATCATCGGCATTGTGCTCTTCTGTCTTGCAACAGCACAGGTGTTTGGTGGTCTGGTCAGACCTGACAAAGATAGCAAGTATCGTCCATTCTTCAACTGGTTCCACCTCCTGGCGGGTTGCTCAACACTTATCCTAAGCATATTCAACATATACAAAGGATTTGACATATTGCACGCCGCAAGATTTTGGAGGCTTACCTACAGTGGTATGATACTAACTTTGCTACTGGTCACGCTACTATTGGAAATATGCACAAGATGGTGCGTGCCGATAACTAAGCGTTCGATGTCAAATACTGTGGACAAAAACACATCCACTGTTGCTGCAGTGGCTGTAACGGAGGTTTAGATTTGGGATGCATAATACTGCATTGGAACATGCGATTAATTAAAAGAGAAACTTGTCTGCAGCTGGTCAAGGTGCGCTACTAGTGGAGGAGGTTCTGATGGAAAATATTTGATCTACACTGTTTTTAATTAACCAGAAAGTAGTTTTTATTTTTAATTTTTATTGTTTAACAACTACCTTTTATATTGAATAATATTAATTGAATCCCTTTATACTGATTCTATTAAGCTTGGGATCACTATTTGTTTTTCCTACTCTGCTATCCCATGCTGTACTGATCTTCTATGTTGGACATCGTCATCAAAGTTATCTTTATAATGCTCGTGTGATGGTGCCCTTTAATATCTTTTTCGTAGAATAAATTTCCACTTGAGGAATGTGCTTAATACAGGGTTAGAGAAGGTAGAGAATTTAGCTTATTGGTATTGTTTAGCAGATTAATTAATGAAAAGAAGAGTCAGGGTGTTGGACTAGGAAAGCAAGACGATGTCTTTCATGGATTCCTTTTGACCTTTCTTGGTATTGAATCCGTTCTTTTGTGGTATTAGATCCTGGATAGCTGCATTGCAGAATCTGACAACGCAGTTGTGAGGAAAATTGGCACCAGGGTTTTGTTGAGGGAGGAATGCTGTGGTTATGGGGTTGGGATGATGGGGATGATAATGGGTCATACAATTCTGGAAGCTGGGAACAATGGGGTTTATAATAATGGAACATTTTAGATTGATGTGCAATGTCAAAAGATGTATAATGAGTTGCCTGACGTTTTGGAGATCAACAGCAATTTCTTCTATGGGTTCTTTTGTCTGATAAGATCTCATGGATTTTGGGGTTTTAATTCTTTTGTAGTTTTGATGGAGGTTGATGTAGGGCTTGTAAGATTTCAAAAGAAAAGAAGTTCATATCTTGATGTTCAGATTGCTTCCAAACAAAAAGTTGCTCGGAGTTTGTGTCTTGTTCCTGCAATTTTTCAAGCGGAAATGCAACTAGTTGCTGCCAAGAACAAGAAGAGCAAGGTAGAAAATTGTTGCAACTAGTGGCTACATACTGTCTCTTCTTAATAACGCCATCCGATGGCCATGACATTATAAATACGATGCTCTAACCTCTGAGCTAAGCGGGTTCATATAACAGAAAGTGCACATGCATAAGATTTAGTTTGGCTAAGGATCTGTTATATATTGAAGTTGGGAAGTTCCTTTCCAAATATCCCCTTCCAGTACTTGCTGTGTCGTTTAAGTAGCTGTGTTTGGAAGGCACCATGGAATTGGTATCAAATCAACCATTTGTCATGTCTGGCATGAGTTTGCGGCTCACACCATCTCCATGGTCTCAAGAGACCGGTCAAAATGTGTTAGCTTTATTGTTATTGGATTAGTCTACACTCTAACGTTGAATTCAACAAGCAATGTCTCATAGGACATCTAATTTGAAACGAAAGGGGATTACTTATAGAGCTTTTGGCATTTCCCACTGTGCAGAGCCTACCTACGGCTTAACTGAGACTGGAGAGGAGCGAGAGCAGTAGAGTTCTACAAGTGAAACTCCGTGGCATTATGAAACAGCCGAAACAACAAAGCGGCAAAGAACATATTTGAGTTTGAATGTAGGAACATTCTCATTGACAATTAAAACTTTATAGTTACTCTGCTTCACATAACCATGCTTGCTAAGCAAAATAAAAACCCAGATAAAAGTAGAAACATCAGCAAATCAAGTAAATGGACTTGCAGTTCTATACAGCAGTATCATATTCAATTTATTCAATAGACATGGATTCCAGGAAAAAATATGTACAAATTTGTTTTCTGTCAAATAAAGGGAAGGTAGAATAGGCTAGAGTTAAACCTGCTACCCTCTCCCAATTGGTATAGAACCGCAGTCGCTAATATAACCAATTTGTCATAAATTATTTTTAAGGGAAAATATACAATATTTTACAACAAAAGAATGCAAAATTGAAGAGTTAAGCAACTAAAACAATCACCATTATGATGGTTATTTGTATCATGTACTCAAATATTTTCCAGGCAAATGACGAATTACATGCGAATTCAGATTAAAGTTACTCTCCCATGTTTTCATTATCATGCTGATCAAGTACAGTAAAAGTGCAAAATCAAAAGTAGAAGCAACACATTCACAAATTAACCATTCTCTAGTTTCTGATCACATTATTATACCAAGGATCATATGGTCAACCCTTAGATGGGATGGTTGCCTCAGCCTCTAATGCCTATCAAGTACAGTAAAGGTGCAAAATCGAAAGTAGAAACAGCACATTCACAAATTAACCACTCTCTTGTTTCTGATCACATTATTACACCAAGCATCATATGGTCAAGCCTTAGATGGGATGGCTGCCTCAGACTCTTCCTTGCTTTTCTGCTGTTCAAACTTATCAATAGCAGTCTGAAGTTCGTCTGTCCCTCCAACAGCTCTCATGGTGTAGAAATAAACCCCAAAAACAAATGCTGACAAGCCTCCAGCAACTACCAGATTCCTGGTCTTAGGTGCAAGGCTACTGAATCCAGCCATCTTGTAACCGAAACTTGTAGCAGAAAATGTATTATACTGCCAAAGTTGCAGAAGTAGGAAAGGAAATTTATGAATTAATCCATTTTTCTAGGCATCTTGTGGCGAACAAAACATGCTTTCATGAAAGCGAATTATAACACCGGATTCAAATTCTTTCATTGGCAAATATGGAAAATATTACAGGAGGTATTCTTAATTGCTAATGAAGATATTACCCAATTGAATTGCACCCATGGACTAAACAGATCTCACTAATACTGAAAATTCATGCAATTAAACTCAGAAATGTTTTCGATAGTTTCTCTTCCTCACAAGTACACTGCTATCATCAGCTCTACACCTGCACATTACTTTTCTGTTTCACTAATCTAGCTCTCCTCTCTCTTAATCTCCTTCATCAATCAACCATCAGTCCATTGAAGAAAAAGAAAGGACCTTGAAATTCAACATGAAACGTATTTTTTTCTTCAAAAATGCACCTGCTAGCAACATGTAAAAATACCTTGAAAGTTGACACTGAAAAAAAAAGGCCCTACTGATCAGTCTAACTTCTGGAATAAACAAGAAAGACAAAGACCCTACTTGGTAAAGAAATAGTTTGTTCTTTCAACACTTATCATTGCTCACACACACATACATGTCCTTTCCAAATGTTTTCGGAATTTTCAATGCACATGTGATTTGATTTCTCAAAATTTAAAGTTTTCATTCAACTATATGAATCACCATTTGACAACCAAAACCCCAATTCAACTTCTTTCCTTGGCAGAAATGCAACATAAACACTCATTCCTCTTCACAAAGATAGTAAAGTAATAGCTCATCGGCCTGCTACTAACGATAAAAAACCCGATCATACCATGTAAAAATCGGGGAATCCAAATTTCAATAAACTCAACAATAAAACACTCATCAATCCAACACTAGAATGACACTTAATCCACAGTTTGGCAGCTTAAACCAGAGAAAAATGAAGAAACAAAATCTGGGTTTTGAACATCATGTTGACCTTTAACTTCACAGCAGCTGAAGATGAAATTTTACTAATCCAGACAGCTAAATCAAACTAAAGTAGAAAAATAAGCAACCAAACAAAATACCATCGAGAAAATGAATTCGAACATCAATAAGTTACAGCCTTGCAAATTAAAAACGAACCTAAAATCGTGGAGTTCTTTCAGTGAAGCTCAAAACCCTTTAATAAACCCTAAGAACTGTGACTTCGTTTTGTCTTTTATGATATCTTGGGTTCTTGAGGATTGCTAACGACAACAGGTGGCGGCTACAGAATATCGACTGGCACGGCATGTAATCTGCTTGCCAATGTTGGGCCTGCTATAATGGTATACGGGCCATTTATAAGATCGAGATGCGGTCTATGGGCTGAGATCTGTTATTAGGCCTCCTCTTATTGGTGCTGGTTTATCAGAAGCCCGAAGCATGAATTTGCCTTTAATTAGATTGAAGATTTGTTAAACTTGGCCCAGCATAGTTTATATTGTGAGTTTTACTGTATGTCTGAGTGACATTTTTTTTTACTTTTAAAAAATTTATTTTTAATATTAGTATATTAAAAATATTAAAAATAAAAAAAATAATTTCAAATAAAAAATATTTAAAAATAAAAATTGAAAATTGCTGCTTAAAAAACAAACTTCCACTGTAAAGAACATGACAGGTACAAATCAAATTGACAAAAAATTAAAAGTAAGCGAATCTCTAAAATTGCAAAGGCCAAGGCCAGTTTTTCAACTCCTCTTCTTGAACTTTTCCAGTTCTATCAAAAGAACCAGCGCCACTCCCATGTCCTTCTGCAAAAGCATAGTACCTCAACAAGAAAGCAAGAACCAACACAACCCGTTCCAAGCAAAAGATCAGCAAACAAAGCCCACCAGCCAACTTTAAGATAACAGCACCATCTTCCTCTCTCACGAAGACTTCAAGTACCCCAAGAAATCACCAGTCTGTGTAAAGATAAGGACCGAAAATGATCCTTGAAATATTGCTGTTAGAGAGGTGCTGATCATGTGAGCTGCATACCATTGCTTGGATCCAGATAAGGCCACGGAACAGCCAGATACAGCTGAAATGATGGTGAACATGTGGAGGAGAACGACAAAGAAGCCGCAGAGGGAAGGGAATAAACGTAGAGAAAGAGTGAGGAATATGCAACTAGAGGCTGCACACAAGAGAATGTAGTTGCATATGGTGAAGAATATATGCGTTGAGTGGTGGGATTCAGTCACTGGACAAGATTTGTGATTGTTAATGAGACCAATTTGAGAAAACTGATGATTTGCTGTAATGAGAAGCTGGACTTTGAAGATTGAAATACAATTATTTTTTTGTTGAGATTGTGACTGATTTGCTGAAAGGAAAATGGGATGGCAAGTTTACACATGCAAGGGCTAGAAGCTGGTGCAGCAGTGAAGTGACCGTTAAAAGAGGGTTTGCCATCGGCTAGGTTTCCTACTGTGACTTCATTCGTCCCCAATAATTCTAGCAGGCTGGTTTGCTCATCAACGGCTGGTTTTAAGCACAGATATATGACCCGATCCATGGGTCAACTGGCCCAAGATCTGGGTTGTAGGTTGGGTAGGTTGACCTCATCCGGTTCAGATCCCAAGTAAGCAAATCATGGACCCGAACTGACTAGACCGGGCTGGGACAAGTCTTATACCTAACGGTTTTGTCGTACTCCAGCCAACAAGACAATCATTCCAGAAATGCTCCCAAGTAAACCCCCGGAAATGCTCTCGTTGTTGCCGACAAATCATTCCAGGGATACTGACAAAACTGTAAGATACAAATTGTTGCAGCTATATCACCATGCTTGGACAGTGAAAATAGCTGGAAACTTGCTTAGATCAAAGAGCACAAGTCCGAAAACTTTATTTCATATCCAACAAACACTCACTGTGCGCATATTCATAGATTTTTCAGTAGAACAAGATAGCCAGCAAGTAATAAGGACTACAAAGTCAGCAAGATATAAGAAAGATCAGTAAAACATACATCAACATCACATAGGTTGAATTAAGCTCAAAAGCTACAGAAGTAGTACAACCTATTCAATCGTTCAGTTGGGTACTGACAAGCAGGCCCCAAAATATCTTCCCTGTTACTAACAACTCATTTTGGACAGGCTGACAAAGCAGTGATCAGATTTCCCCAAGATAAATCTGTTTGTCACTGCTGCATGATCCAATGATAGGCTCGGTAGGGTGGAAGACACACTCATTGACAGATCCAGTGTGACCAGGAAGCTTATACAAGATGCGTCGAGAAGTTGTGTCCCATATGTAAACCATGCGATCTGCACTACCAGCAGTGACCTTGCTTCCGTCTGGTGACCAGCTGCATTTTAACAAGTTCTTTTCAAAGTTGTGTTGGTGCCCTTCAAAAATCTTTACACAACGATTTTGTGGTGCATAGGGGCGCATGTCCCAAATGCAAAGCTTGTTGTCCATGCCATTCGTAAGCAGATATGAGCCATCAGGACTCAACTGCATACCTGTTATCATATCTTGATGGCCCTCAAGTGTCATGGTCACTTCACCCTTGCGGATGTCCCATACCTTAACATCATTATCTATACCACCTGTGAATATCTTATCCGATGCATCAGAGAAACTGACAGCTGTGATTTGGTATTTATCTGGAAATGTTTGGATGGCACCCTTCTGGCGCAAATCCCAAAGTTTTGAAGTTCCATCATCAGATCCACTTACGACAAGTGGAGGCCCCCTACGGGAAGGGCAACACGAATTCACAAAAGAGGAGTGTTCTGCCATTTTCTTTATCTGTTTTCCGGTCTCGACATCCCATGCCCTGACAGTTTTGTCAGGACTGGCTGATATAATCTGGGACCCATCAGCAGTCCAATGAAGATCTAAAACTGCATTTTTGTGCCCTCTCATAACCATGAAGTTTTTGCATTCCCCATGCATGTACCACAGGAAAATTTCCTTGTCATGAGATCCCGATGCAATGACATTTCCAGCTGGATTGAACTTCATAGTATATATAGCACTCTGGTGACCAGTAAGCAACATGATAGGTGATTCCAAGCTTGATCTACGCTGCTTACCATTATGTCCAGGTCCTTGTGACCCTGTATATGGAACAGTAGACCACTCCATTGGCCTTGGACCAGAGACAGACAAAGCACTTTCACCCTCCCTAGGCACAACTTGCATCTTGACTTCTGCTATATGAAAGAACTAAAATCCTGAATGGGAATACAGCATAAAGTTAATATCCAGTGCCAAATTAAATAAGTAATATGAAACAGGAGAAACATCTTATTGCAATTGCAAACCAGGCAGGCCTAGACACTCTGACCAATGAGACTCTTAGCTAAGGTTTACGAACATTTCGGGCCAAGAACTAGATAAATCCCCCTTTCTTGCTTGTTTCCAAAATGGTCACAAGAGCCAATGGCGTATAACAAGAGGCATGTCACATCAACTGCAAACCCACTGAAATCCTACTGAAGTTGACTACAGGCATATTCGCATGTTAGCATATGACAGAAGAACGAAGCAGTGAAAAGATAAATATGACTCCGGAGGGGAGGCTAGGGCCTCAAAGCATTTAACATCCAGACCTAATGAAATGGAGCAAAAGGAATAAAAGATTTAAATCGCAAAATGAACATGAATCTCACATAAAGATAACACGATGCAATCTAAAACCCCCCTCTACCAACCAAAGACAGGGTAATGTACCGTACAAAGTTTCAACAAGGCAAGAGTAACATAAATACTTGCAGGATGTGATCTTTACACTCATAAATGGTGAAGCAGGTAATGCTCGGACCAAAACATGCATGACTCAGCTTGCCAGTGACCAGCAAGAACCACCATCTCACCAAACATGAGAAAAGAGAAGATCAGTACTGTACATTAATAACAACTAACATAAGCCACATTTAACCCATTGAAAGTAAAGATATTGACTAGACCCTTCCATATTTCTTTTTCCTAGCCTGTACATTAAAAAGACAAAATCAATTCGCATGTTGTTTTAGAATATCTTGTTGCAATTGCATACCAGGTAGGGAAAAAGAATAAGAGTTACAAAGTTTCAGAAGTTGAAAGAAATCCTATGAGTGCAATGAAAGACATAAAAATCGCATCAAATGCAAGCCAAGTAATCTCATAATGAAGTTCAACTAATGACAGAGTCACATGTTAGCACAATACAAAAAGAGCCAGAGAGTGAAAAATAAAGCCAGTCAAGGCCTCAGGGTTAGAGACATGTAACAAGTAACAACTAGTGCATTGGAGCTGAAAATCAAAAAGTGAAATAGCAAAAGGGAAATGAATCGCACAAGTGTAAAAAACAAAATCCACACTGCAATCCATTTCTAATTCCCAGACAGAGACTTCAGTAGCCTAAATTAGTGTTATTCTTGAAAAAAACACAGCATGATATTTTAAAAAACAAAGCCCGCCCAATGAAACACAGTGGAATCTCACAACTTACAATTGACAAGCAAGAACAAAAACTGGAGCAACAGCTCAAAGAAGAACCTGGGCTAAACACCAATCACAGCTATTGGAAACCATACTTGACTCATCCAAAATAAAAAACTTGACTCTTACATGTTTCCCTTCTCCTTTATGGTGTGAATAAAAAGAAATCAACAAGCATTTTGTGTTCGAAAAACATAGAAACATTTCAGCTTCATCTTGAAATATAATCAACCACCAGCTGCTAGGCGGGTTGAGATTCGAGATGTCTCAAGTTTAATAGGTAAATAATAAACTTTCCCCTATAATCCATCCTAAACTAAATAATAAACAATAATATATCTATCAATCAAGCTAATATTATTTACATTATAAAATTCAAGAAAACAAGCAAATGACAGGAACAATGTATCAAGAACGTAGACTTTTTTATGTTAACATTTTTAGGGTTTCATAAACTGAAAGAGAAAAGAGGGTTCCCCAGAATTAGGCAGCTAAGTTAGGTCAATACACAATATGAAGAATCCCATCTGTTTGTTTAGGACAGAGTGTGATTTGATTAAAAAAAAGGAAGGCAAATAATCTTTTCTATGGCAAAAGGGTTCTTCTTTCGGTGAAATACAGAGTTTTGAGAGCGAGAGTACCTTGTGATGATGGTGAGAGATTCCTCTTCTCTCTACTAAACCCTGGCCTGGAATGGAGGCGATCTTTCTTTCCGAGCCGATTTTTTTCCTTTTCTTTTTAACGAAGTGCCACTGAGAAGTGACAGGGCTGTTTGACCCAAGCCTCAAGTTTGGGGTCAGAGCTTAGTATATGAGTATCGAATCATGAGCCCTAAGCCCAAAACATGGGTGGCTTGTCAACTGCTAATCCAGCAAAAACAATTTATTATCAAAATTAAATCATTTTAATAAAAAAATAATTTAGTTTGCCATGAAATCCAGCCTAATATAGCTTTCAGATCCGGAGGTACTAAATTAATTTACCAAACTAGATTTTATAACTATAACATAAATAGGAAAACATTATAGTGGATTTATGGTGGTGAATACGCACATAACATCTTTATATAATTATAAGAGATTAGCTTAGAATCATGATTAAATAAAATCTAATTTGATTAGAGTAAAGCAACATGATATAATATAATATAATTATAAAAAATAAAAATTATTCAATAACAAGTCGGTCCGAGTAAATTAAAATAATATTATTTTTATTTTTAAAAAATATTAAGTTTTAATTAAATAAATCAAATTATAAATTAAATCGTTCAAGTTAATTTTTTTAAACCTATATGAAGTTATATTTGAATCAAACAAATCGAATTAGAGGAAAGTTTAATAAATATGAAGTATTCTAACTAAGAAGGAGAATGATTCATTGTGTTTACTTTTGACTCCATAAGGCACCTTCTTTGCAGACAACTTGCTAAGGACAAATTTGCACACATCAATTATTTTTAAAACCACAAAACTAATTACTACAAGCAGCCTCTTTCGCTATCAACTTTTTAAAATATTAACATTAAGTTCTATTAAATACAACGCTCCTAATCATTTGATTAAGTCTCGTTCATTGATCCCAGTTAACTCAACCTTGAAATTAACTAACTCGCATTATTCCAACCACATCAAGGTATCTAGTAAAATTAATTTTTTTTGTATTTTAAAAATATTATTAAATTTTTTATCTTAAATTAATATTTTTTAGTGTTTTTAGATTATTTTAATGTTATTTTTTAAAATAAAAAATATTATTTTAATATATTTAAAAAAAACATTTTAAAAAATAACTACAATTATATTTTCAAACAAACCAATCCGGTAGAGTTAACTTACACTTAATTAATTGACTCAATTAAAATTTAGTAAAAGATAGATTTATTTTAAAAAATTATTTTAACTTAAAAAAATTAACTCATATCAATTTTAAATTAACATAAAATTGATATTAAATTGCATCTAAACTTGTGATTTGAATTAAATTTAATTATTATAATTTTAATATAAAATATTTAATTATAGTGTCATTTGAATTTTGTATAAATAAAATGAAATTAAGTGAAATATGCATTTAAATAAAAAATAGAAAGTTTTAATTTAAGTAAATTCAAGTGAAAACGAGTTAGAAATCTAAGTTTCGACTCATAAATCTAAGTTTCGACTCATATTAACTTAATTACCTAATAATTAAGGATTTGGATTAACTAACTAAAAAACCTGATTGTATAAAACAAAGAAGGAAGTCAACTCAAGGGTAAAGACTTGTAACTGTGGTCAGAAACAATGAAAAAATAAATAAATAAAAGGAAAAAAGAAAAAAGAGAACATTAGCCTTCCTAAAAGCACCTCTAATCATTAATGAAGCACTCGGAGAGAAAGCATTTCAAAAAAGCCCCACCATGTCCCTTGACTCCCAAGACTCAACTTCTCCTTCCTTCAACAGAGACTGGTTCTTCCCTTCACCTTCCTTCATCCACCAATCACCTCCTAAACCCCCTAAACCCCACCGCAGATTCTCCACTGCTTCCAAACATTCTCCAGATTCCAACATCTCCAATCCGCCCTCGTTTCGTTCATCACCCTCTCTCTCTCCCACCACCACTTCTAAATATGGAAGACTTCGCCGGCGGGTGGAGTTCCCTCGACCACCTGACAAATCTTCAATACAACACCAAAATGACTCCGTTTTGGACCGCAAACCTGTTGTTTCCAGTGAGAAGAAGCAGTCTACTGTGAAGGTTTCTTCTGGGTCATTGGGCCTTCGGGTCAGAGTTCGATGGAATCTGGCCATTACAGTAGCTGTGAGTATTTGACAACTTGATTGTGTGAAAGTAAAAGAAGAAGCTGTTTTTTGAAGTGGGTTTTGTTTTTGGGCTGTTGCAGATTGTGATTACAGCTTTGACTTCATTAGTGCACAAGAATTTTACTCTACATAACCAAGTAATTGTTTTGCAGGTGAGTTTTTCACTTAAAAGTTTTGATTTTTATTATCAAGATTGGTGATTTTAAATCTGTATGTAGTTTTATTGATCATTTAAAGTATTTAGTAGTTGACTTTGACCTTAATGCATGCCTTTGTTGTTAGTTAACTGGGATTTTTTTATTTTTCGGATTGCAGGATCAAATACTGAAACTAAATGTTAGATTACGGGCGTGTAATTTGTTATCCAATGTAGATACTTTTGATTCAGTTATGCAGGAGCTTGATGATATTGGTTATGGTAGTGATAACGGGTTAAAGAATTTGGCTTTGATTGTTTCAGTTACGCTCTTGTCTATTCCGGTTCTTGCTTTCAAGTACATTGATTTTGTATCGAAATCCAGATCATCGGATAATGTTTCGGAAGAGGCATTGTTGAATAAGCAGCTTGCATATCGGGTGGATATTTTTTTATCAGTTCATCCATATGCCAAGCCTTTGGCGTTGTTGGTTGCGACATTGCTGGTTATTTGCCTTGGTGGATTGGCGTTGTTTGGTGTGACGGATGATAATTTAGCGGATTGTCTTTGGTTGTCTTGGACGTTTGTAGCGGATTCAGGCAATCATGCTAATACCGAGGGGATTGGTCCAAGGCTTGTTTCTGTTTCTATTAGCTTTGGTGGGATGCTTATTTTTGCTATGATGCTTGGACTTGTGTCTGATGCTATTTCTGAGAAGTTTGATTCATTAAGGAAAGGAAGAAGCAAAGTGGTTGAGCAAAACCATACTCTAATTCTTGGCTGGAGCGATAAACTAGTAAGATTCTGATTACACAGCTTGTCAGTGTGATGAAGCTTTTTTTTTGAGCATACGTGTGCTCGCACTATTACACGACTTAGTTGTGAATAGTACAGGCAGGTCATTTCAAAGAGAACCTTAATATAATCTGGGAACAATAATCTCCATCCTAATTTAAAAATCTCTGAAGAAATTCCTAAAAGGGTGTGGATAACGAAACAAATATATTTAGGTTCTTGAAGAATCTTTATGCAATATTATTTTCCTCATTCACTAAGTAATTTGTTCTGAAACTAGGGATCACTGCTGAATCAACTTGGAATAGCCAATGAGAGTTTGGGTGGAGGAATTGTAGTAGTGATGGCTGAACGAGATAAAGAGGAGATGGAAATGGATATTGCTAAAATGGAGTTCGACTTCAAAGGAACATCTGTCATATGCAGAAGTGGGAGCCCCCTAATTCTGGCTGACCTAAAAAAGGTATGCATAGTTTCTGTGATATTGCTTATAAGTTGTAACATAGAGATGTCTTCTCTGCTGAAAAGCTGTGGTAGCGGGATGGATTCAGTCTTCTTCAGCTGTACAATGAATTAGTGACTTATTAAATGGCCTGGTTAGATATCCTCTCGAAAATTTATGTTTGTTTGGTTTGGTTTAGTTTCCGGCCACTTTCACTCCCCTTTGTTTGTTAGGGTTCATTCCTAATTTTGCTAGAGCATGGCAGTTCCCAAGAAAGAATTCTATGATTAAAATTTTGCTTTAAGCATTTGATTGTACAATGTTGCTTCATATTCTTGAAGATTGCACATAGCATTTCTTGTCATGATTTCTGCTATGAATATTATTTCCCTGTACATTCTTTGATCCACCTTCTACTTCCTTTCTCTTTCTTTTTGTGTTGGGGTTGGGTTGGTTGGGGGAGGGGTGGTGTTTCTAATGGCTATTGTTTTCCCAAGTACACTGGCTTGGTATAATCTTCTTTCCCACAATCATTCTATGGTGCAACTTGCCTGTGTTTGGGCTTCTGTGAAGTTGTTGCAGCTAGCAGTTTTAATGATGTTGGTATCTACCTTGTCATGAGTGGTGAAACCATTATTTTATATGTTGCTTTTCTTGATATGGTAATGCCTGAGTTTCAGGTATCTGTTTCCAAGGCCCGTGCAATAGTTGTGCTTGCTGAAGATGGAAATGCTGACCAGGTCAGCTACTTGAGTGCATAAGTAATGTTCTTCATGTATGGTATTGACAAGCATTGATAGCCATTGATGTTTATGGTTGTATACAGAGTGATGCTCGTGCATTGAGAACTGTCTTAAGTCTTACAGGAGTGAAAGAAGGTCTAAAAGGGCACATTGTGGTGGAGCTAAGTGATCTTGACAATGAGGTTCTTGTGAAACTTGTTGGTGGAGATCTTGTCAAAACTGTTGTAGCTCATGATGTTATTGGCCGCTTGATGATTCAATGTGCTCGGCAGCCAGGACTTGCACAGGTTAATTCTGCACTCTTAAAACTCGTCACGTTCTGTTAACATCAGTGTAAGTGTTATTGCCTGGCTGATTTATTTCACACTGATTTTTTACCGCTGTCTATTATTCTGCTGTAAACTCTTTCCTGCTTGTTTGTGTATGTGATCAATTACGGATTGGTTATGACAGATATGGGAAGACATACTTGGGTTTGAAAATTGTGAGTTTTACATCAAAAGATGGCCACAGTTGCATGGCATGCAATTTGAGGACATACTAATCAGTTTTCCCGACGCTATACCTTGTGGGATCAAGGTTGCTTCTTGTGATGGTAAAATTATCTTAAATCCTGAAGACTCATACGTTCTTCAAGAAGATGATGAAATCCTTGTCATTGCGGAAGATGATGATAGCTATGCTCCAGCAGCATTACCTACGGTGCTTTCATTTTCCTTCATAAATAAAGATTTCTTATAGATTTTATGCTTCTTTCTTTTCCCTAGCTTGTGTCTTTGTTCTGTCATCCTAGGTTGTATGTGCATGATAAGAGATGGGACCTACACCTGACTCAGTGCAAAAGAAAGTTGTCTTCTCTTACCAGATCCAGGATGCTCATTTATTGGAGATAAATTACAAAATGAAGATGAAAAGGCCTTGATAAAGGCAGCAAATATCTGTATACAAAAGAAAACAAGGTCCTAGCTATAGACACCAATGCATACCCATAGATAAATAGTTTCACTTTAGTTAGTTTTAGCAAAGTATGTTATTGCACAGATATGCATGAAGTCTTTGGTGCTGTACATGATGCTGTGTGGTTGGTGAAAACTATCACATTGGACCTGATGTGTCTACCATAGACCATTTATGGATGGTTCTTTTCTCTGATTACTAAATTGTGTAATTTAGTAAAGGATATAGCTTTTGATATAATGTAAGACTATAAAAAAAATAAAAATAAAATACATGATGTAAAGGGGCTGATAAAACTGATAGGGGGGAAAATGAATGTGAAAATAGCAGATCATGCTTGGATTGGTTAAGGACAAGTTCAGTTGTGAACATTAGAATGATGCCTTCAGTGGAAATTAGGTAAGTGGACGCACCATAAAAGAAGAACTTACATAATATAATAAATTTCATCATTCAGGTCAAAGAGGCATCATTCATGCACATTGCCCGACCTGCAAGAATGCCACAGAAGATTCTACTTTGTGGATGGAGGAGGGACATTGATGATATGATTGTGGTAAGCTCTTTTGTGAAGCCCCTAATCTTTTCTTTTCTTCGCCTGGATGCTGCAGGTATGGAGAGGAAGTCTACCCAAAGACTTTATTGGTCCAAAGTCTGCAGAAAAGATATTATTCTGTGGTTGGAGACGTGACATGGAAGATATGATTATGGTAATGTTATAAGGATTATGAAATCATAACTTCTCCGTTGCGGCAAAGTGGTGGTAGACATTTCAGAATTCTTCTGTGTTATTATTGCAGGATTTTCAGTTGTAGTTGCAACAAGTGTGTCTATTGAAACCATTCTTTGCAGTTTCTACATATACTTTTTTTTGGGCAGCAATGAGCTCTCTTTTTGTCTGATTTAGACTATTTCATTTCTATAACAAAAGTAATTATCAGTTACTCATCTCTTCATGTTTAGGTGTTGGATGCATTTCTAGCACCAGGTTCAGAGCTCTGGATGTTCAATGATGTTCCTGAAAATGAGAGGGAAAAGAAGCTCATTGATGGTGGTCTAGACTTAAGTAGATTGGAAAATATACAACTTGTCAATCGAGAGGGAAATGCGGTCATAAGACGTCATTTAGAAAGCCTTCCTTTGCAATCTTTTGATTCAGTAAGTGAATAATACTATAACAGTATTGGGTTTTGAATCAAACTATATGCCATTTGGGATTTTATTTTTTGAATGTAATTATCCTTATTCTTAGTTAAAAAGATTTTGATGCAGTATTTGGTGTGTCTAGATTTTAATTTTGGCTGATGAGTCAGTGGAAGATTCAGCCATTCAAGCCGACTCCCGATCTCTTGCCACATTATTATTGATTCGTGATATTCAGGTACTTGATCTAACTAAAGTTCTGGTGGATAGGCTATTACTCATTCATACAACATAAGTTCTATTGATTAACCAGTATAAATTTCACGACTTAAAAAGACATTTCACATGGACAACTGAAAACTTCATTTATTATCCATGACAGTTGGCTTCTGCCACGCAGCTACTGCAATGTTAGGATAAGTGTAGTTTGAATAGACAGTCTGTTTGGCTTTCGAAAAACAAGCCAGAACAAATGAGAACACATTTTTTGTCTTTTTTATTGGGGGTTTTGGAGGGAGGGGGGGGGTTTGAGAGATTCTTTACTTTGACTCAAGATGGGCTCTTCACCTTTCAGCCTTTTGCAAAGTTTCACGCCATCCTCCAAGATGCCCTGTAATCTTAGGTTTGGAATAGCCTGTTGCCTTCTTTTCTGAAGAGTACTTGGCCAACTCCTCTTCAAATTTAAGGAAAAGCCAAAAATTGTTTATTTTCTCCTGAACCCAAGAAGATAATTGTACAGGATCCAGGTGTTAATGGTGCAATTTAGTGCTCTTCGATCCTTTGTATTCATGTGTTCCTATTCTCATGATCCATGCAGTCAAAGCGTCTCCCAATGGTGAACCAGGTTCACAGAGGAACCTTCTCTCAAGGTTCGTGGATTGGGGAGATGCAGCAGGCTTCAGATAAATCTGTAATAATAAGTGAAATTCTGGACCCAAGAACTAAAAATTTATTATCCATGTCGAAGATCAGTGATTATGTTTTATCAAATGAACTTGTCAGCATGGCATTGGCCATGGTTGCAGAAGATCAACAAATAAATGATGTATTAGAAGAGCTCTTTGCAGATGAGGTATTCTTTTGTCTCACTTCTGTTAAATTCTGAGATCTTACTGCACTCTATGGAAAACCAAATTTTGAAGGGCGAAGTAGGCTTACAAAATTGCAATAGAAAATTCCAACAAGTGCATGCAATGTTTTCTTTTCTCATAGTTTGCCTGTCAGTACCTTATCTATATGTTTTCTTTTCTCATAGCTCACGCTATGTTAAATCCTCTCTCTCACACACAAAAAGCCATCTACATCATGTATACTAGAGAGCCCATGAAACTTTCCTAGCTAAACTAAAGGATGAAATCTTAAACACATCAGATGATTATTAACTTCGTTCCCTAGTGCATTTAGTTGGTCACTCCTTTAAATCATATATTATAATGACTTTGATGCCCTGCTTCTTATATTGAGAAAGTAGCATAGCGTGAGCCCTGCATCCAAATAATCATTTTGTTATTATGGTTGTGATAAATTAAGCTAGTTAATATGTTGGACCACAATAGCGAAGGGTTTGCTAGCATGTTCTCTCTTTAGTGCTTAGAACAACCCTCTAGCATTGATCAGAGTGATTCCTTTGTTGTGTTAGTGAAATAGTTGCTATTGATGATGTTGGAATTTAAGATCCTTTCATCAGTTGAACTCATCATTCACAAACATTTTGCCTTCATCAGGGAAATGAGCTTCAAATAAGGCAAGCAGATCTTTACCTCAGTGAAGGCGAGGAATTGAGTTTCTATGAAGTGTTATTACGAGCACGACAGAGAAGAGAGATAGTCATTGGTTACCGTGCAGCTAATGCTGAAAAGGCTGTTATCAATCCGCCTGCCAAAAGCGAGAGACGTAGGTGGTCACTGAAAGATGTATTCGTGGTAATTGCAGAGAAGGAATGAGGATGCGGTTCTTCTTCATCCCCTGAACATGATATTCTTTGAAAAAAATTCGATGGACACCGAAGAAACCAACAATAGGAAGTGTTCATTAGTTTCTGCCAGTCTGAAAAAAGAAAGAAAGAAATACTACAGATGTACAGTCACATCTAGTATATTTCTTGTACAAAAACTCAACCTCAAAGTGGATTTTTCTCGCTACCTAAATATGAAAGAGCTGTAACGTTTCCCAGGACATGTGTTTGGAGCACTAAATTGATAAGAAGGCTCTACTGGGCGTGAAACATTTGTGATTTGCAAGAATGATGACTGATAGCACAAGGAATGAATAGCTTCAAGGTGGCTTCTTGCTTCGCCGAAGCATGTTATAGCATGATAATTGAAGCTAGATGGTTGGAAGTATATTCTTCATCGTTCAGGACAATCTCCGTCCTTTGGAAAACTAAAAAGAAAAAAGCCCTCTTCTATAATCTCAACGTGAACGCAGAACCAGCCGACGCTTTGTGGTAAAATCTTGATATCTGCCTGTCGCGAGGTTTCCATTCAGGGATGGATTGGGGAATTATTCAATCCTAAGTAGAGACTTGTTTTGACATTACAAAAACAATGTGTCAAACAAGTTGAAAGTAATTATATGAAGATGAAATTGAAATAAAAAAACATTGGGTTCGAAAACGAACAATTGCAAAAGGGACAATTTTTTTTTGAAAAAAAAAAAGAGGGATCAATTAGGCGCAATGTGGTAAAAAGGGCACAGTTTTGACAAGAAAGAAGCACAAATGCCCATATCCGCAAACCATCCAATCCTCCTTATCAGTATAAAAACCCATATCCACGAACACTGCCTCCCTCGCTTTGCAATTCACTCTCCCATTCCTTACTTGAAGAAGATCAGCCCAAGAAAAGGGCGGTGAAGATTCGTTTAGCAAGACTGTGATGCAAAAACAGGGCATTTTACAGAATTGTTGCTGCTGATAGCCATACTCCAAGAGATGGCAAACACCATCAAGTTGTTGGTTTCTATGACCCCTTTGCAGGTTCCCTCTTCTTCTTACCCTTCTCTTATTATTTTCATATGCTCAGTTCACATGAAGATTTTTTTTTTCTAATTTTAAAGACCTGGACTTTGAAGGCTTATTGGGTTTATTTTCAGGTTCTCAAATAATCATTGCATGGTATGTGTAGGTAACTTTGTCAGCTTTCACTGGATCATCCAGATTTCAGGTTGACCGGGCCAATTGCTGGTCTGGTTTTTGACAGATACTGATCCGGCCAAGGCTCCACATCACCAAATAAATCAAAGAAAAAAGAAAAAAAAAATAACAAAGCATTTGATTGTTGCTTGTCTATTATTGGGAATTTCCAGGAAGTCAACGATGTGCACCCTCTGTACATGAGAAAATATTTGGATTTGAAACCCCCATTATTACAATTATACATGTGCCTAAGCTACTGATTCAAAATCAGCATCTTTTTTCCTTGAGTTACTTCCGTTCTCTCCCTACAGACTTACCCTGCCACCAGAGTCTCACTCTTGTTTCTTTGACTGTTTCTTCACAAAACAATGGCGATGTTTTTCTTGTTTCTCTCTATCTTTTTGTTTGTTTATATCTGGAGATTCATCATACGAAGCCGTCATGTTTCTCCATCCCCATCTACTCCTTCCACCTTAACCACCGCCCAGCCACAAGTAATTAAACATGATGTCTTCCTTAGTTTCAGAGGAGTAGACACTCGTTCTGATTTTACCAGTCACCTCTATGCTGCTTTAAACCGGAAACAAATCCTAACTTTCATAGATTATCAGCTTGTGAGAGGAGATGAGATTTCGGCATCACTTCTGAGAACAATTGAAGAGGCCAAGCTTTCTGTGATTGTTTTTTCTGAAAACTATGCATCTTCCAAATGGTGCTTGGAGGAGCTTGCAAAGATTTTTGAACGTAGAAAAAATAATGGACAGATAGTTATTCCGGTATTCTACCAGGTGGATCCATCCCATGTAAGAAATCAAACAGGGAGGTTTGGGGATGCATTTGCTAGACTTATAAAGAAGAAAGCTTTGACGATGGACAAAGAGCAGAGCTTCAGAGACGCTTTGACGGATGCAGCCAATCTATCTGGATGGAGCTTAGGGAAGTCTGAGTAAGCTCTTGAAATATATCCCATAAGAAAATATTCGTTCATTTCTTGAGGATTTGAAATTTAATTTAAAATTATTGTGAGTGATGAGCTCTTTGAATCTATATTTATTTTATTTGATTTTGAAAACGTTAAAGCAAAACACTTGTACAGATCTTAAGCTTTAGGAGGTAGAAAGCAGATACTTAGGAATCCTTATATTAAATTTTATCAGGACAATCAATGTTTTCTTGAAATTGGGGCATTAATAGTCTATTTATTTGAGGTGAAAAAGGATTATGGTATGTTGGAAAATAATATAAATCATATCTTGAGATCTTCTTGACTTTTTTTTATTGAGATGATTCTATATACGATGATATGAGAAAACATCTTATGCATTTGTATTTCATTGATTTTCCTAGATAAACACCGATTACAAGTAGTTTTTCAAGGATTGATTAGCTGTAGCATAAGATAAGTAGGGAGCTGCTGCATATTTCTGAACTCAAATTCATTCTCTCAAGAGGCCCAGTAAGAGAATCTTGTCCAGTTTATGAATACATGCTCACCTTATAAAAGAGCAAAATATAGATGGAGGCTCTTCCTTTCTTTCCCACCATATAATTCAGATCCTATACGTGCCTACTATGTATAGATGTAGCTACTAAGGAGTGAGTATGTTTATATGTTTGTTGTTTCTTCTAGTCTGGTCGATTCTGACTAACAAATATGTGTGTGCTCTTCTTGTTTGTTAGGCTGGAGTCTGAATTTATTGAGAAGATCATTGGAGATGTTTTGAACAAATTGCATGCCATGTCTTCAAGTCACACTACGGGTTTATTTGGAATTGATGCTCGCATTCACAAAGTTGAGTCTTTGTTAAATATGGAATCTCAAGATGTTCTCATTGTAGGGATATGGGGAATGGGTGGTATAGGTAAGACAACGATTGCTGAAGCTGTGTGCAACAAGGTTCGTTCTCGATTTGAAGGAATCTTTGTTGCAAACTTTAGGCAAGAATTAAAAGCACGTCCCATGGCTGATTTGCAAAGAAGCTTTCTTTCACAGCTGCTTGGCCAAGAAATTCTGAAAATGGGCTCCTTGAGTTTTCGAGATTCTTTTGTGAGGGATAGACTTCGTCGTAAAATGGTTTTTATTGTTCTTGATGATGTGGATGATTTAATGGCTTTGGAAGAATGGAAAGAATTGCTTCATGGACGACACAGTTCATTTGGTCGAGGCAGTAAAGTTCTCATAACAAGTAGGGACAGGCAAGTGCTTAGTAATATAGTAGATGAAACATACAAGGTTGAGCGGTTGAACTATGAAGAAGCTCTTCAACTCTTTAGCTCAAAAGCCTTGAAGAATTGCATCCCCACAATTGATCATAGAGACTTGATAAAAAGGATTGCGAGTCATGTACAAGGCAATCCGTTGGCTCTTATAGTTTTGGGTTCCTCTCTCTATGGTAAAAGCCCAGAAGAATGGTACAGTGCATTGAATAAACTAGCTCAGAACCCTCGAATCGTAAATGCATTGAGAATTAGTTACAATGGGTTGGATCAAGAACAACAATCAATATTTCTTGATATAGCACATTTCTTCAGAAAATTTGAGCAAAACCAAGCTACAAGAATATTAGATGGCTTTTATGGCCGGCCTGTGATTTTTGATATAAGCATGCTCATTAATAAGGGTCTCATAACTACTTCTCGTAACATGCTAGAAATACATGATTTACTACAAGAAATGGCATTTAACATTGTTCGTGCAGAATCTAAGTTTCCTGGCAAACGCAGCAGGTTGTGTCATCTTACTGACATCGTTCATGTATTGGAGGAAAATAAGGTTAAAGCTGAAGTCATTAGATATCTTTCTTTTCTCTACTCTGACATACTAACTGAGAGGTTTCATATTTTCTCAAAAGTTGATTTTTTGAGTACATTGTATGGTTGCCTGTTTATTCTTTATTCTTGTTTAACAGGGAGCTGAAGAAATTGAAGGCATATCTTTGGACATGTCCAGGTTATCGAGACAGATACAATTGAAATCTGATGCCTTCGCAATGATGGATGGTCTTAGATTTATCAAATTCTTTTTTGGTCATTTGTCCCAAGATAACAAAGATAAAATGCACCTTCCTCCTACTGGCCTTGAATATCTTTCTAATAAGCTGAGATATTTGCACTGGGATGGATTCCCTTCAAAATCCTTGCCACATGTTTTTTGTGCTGAACATCTTGTCGAGCTTAACTTAAGCAGGAGCAAGGTTGAAAAACTTTGGACCGGAGTACAGGTATGATTTAATTGCTGCAGATTTATGATCAGAAATATGTAGTTGGAGGTGCTAACTTTCTAGTTATGCCTTTTCCTGTTGACAGGATGTTGGAAATTTACGAAAATTTGTACTATCTTACTCTCCATATTTGATGGAATTGCCAGATCTATCAAAGGCCAGAAATTTGGTGTCCTTACACCTTGTAGACTGTCCAAGTTTAACCGAGGTTCCGTTATCTCTTCAATATCTTGACAAGCTGGAAGAACTTGATCTCAATTTTTGCTATAATCTTAGAAGTTTTCCAATGCTTGATTCAAAGGTTCTCAAAGTGCTTTCCATAAGTCGGTGCCTAGATGTGACCAAGTGTCCAACGATTTCACAAAATATGAAAAGCTTATATTTAGAGGAAACTTCAATCAAAGAAGTTCCACAATCAATTACTAGCAAGTTGGAAAATCTTGGTCTGCATGGTTGCTCAAAGATCACCAAGTTTCCAGAGATTTCAGGGGATGTAAAAACATTGTATCTAAGTGGAACTGCTATTAAAGAGGTGCCCTCATCAATCCAGTTTCTCACAAGACTCCGCGTATTGGATATGAGTGGTTGCTCAAAACTTGAGAGCTTCCCAGAAATCACAGTGCCTATGAAATCATTGGTGGATCTTAACTTGAGTAAAACAGGCATTAAAGAGATACCCTCATCACTTAAGCATATGATATCTTTAAGAAGTCTAGGGTTAGATGGAACACCTATTGAAGAGCTACCCTTATCAATCAAAGATATGGTATGTTTGAGATATCTGGCTTTGCATGGAACACATATTAAAGCTTTACCTGAGCTTCCACCTTCGCTGAGGTCTCTAACAACACATGACTGTGCATCACTAGAAACCATGATATTAACCATCAATATCGGCAGATTATGGGATGGATTGAATTTTGCAAATTGCTTCAAATTGGATCAGAAACCACTGATAGCAGCAATGCATTTGAAAATTCAGGTATCTCTCTTAACCCCATCTCTCTTTCTTCTCTTTTTCTTTCTTGCTTCATCACATTTTCGAAATGTGACTTTTGTGTTACAGTCCGGAGATAAGATTCCATATAACAGAATTCAAATGGTTCTACCGGGGAGTGAAATTCCAGAATGGTTCAGTGACAAAGGAATTGGATCTTCACTCAGCATACGGTTGCCCTCAAATTGTCATCAGCTCAAGGGAATTGCTTTCTGCCTTGTCTTTCTACTCCCTCTTCCCTCCCATGAGATGCTTTATGAATTCGATGATCATCCTGAAGTTCGCTTATATTTTGATTGCCATTTTAAGAGTAAAAAGGGTGAGCATGATGGTGATGATGATGAAGTCTTTGTTTCCAAGAAAAGCTATAGAATATTCAATTTCTTGAAGACATGTGACTCAGATCACATGTTTCTACACTATGAGCTTGAATTAGTAAATCATATCCGTAAATATTCTGGCAATGAGGTTACATTTAAATTCTACCATGAAGTGGACAACTGGAGTACGAAAGTAGGTCATGAGATTCGAAAGCCTTGCGAGTTGAAAAGCTGTGGTGTATATCTGCACTTTGATGAAAATCTACAGGCCGGCACTTTGTTAAGGATCTTCCTTAACAAACAAAAGTTTAGAAGAAAATTGAGGGAGAAATAGAAGAAATTGAAAGGGGGAGAGAGAGAGAGTTCTGCAATTACTGCAAATTGTTCTTCAAGTAGTTTTCAAGATTCCTGTACTAGCTGCTTCTTCTGGTACTACTAACTTGCTGCGGTTGTAATCCTTCTCTATAACTAACTTTGACCTTAAACTGCAATTTGTAACACATTTATGATGAGGATTTGAAGCAAGTAGTTTTGAGAAGGATTCAGTTTACTATACGAATTATGAATGATTAACTTTGTGGGGTAATGCATTTGTAATTTTATTTTCTTATGTATATGTAGTTTAATATGACCACTGGTAGCACTGATTGTTCATAGTTTATTCTGTCAGCAGTTAAAGTCTCAAAAATATGTTTTTAAAGCACAAAGGTCATCAAGTATAGGGACAAATAATTTGTAGTTAGAAATTTTTGGGTTTAGGCTAACATTATTGATAGGACTAATACTATTGCCTACGTATCATCAAGTGAAATAACTGTATTTAGTCTGTATTCCGGTAACCAAAGCTTCACTCCTTCCTTTTGATTATGTTGTAATGCTGACTGAATCCAATCCATAAACCCGGGAACGAAACAAAGTTCGTTCCCTTTCGTCACTGAAGCACTAATCATGCTTAATTTTTAGCTTTGCTGTTTGGGGAAGATATATATGTTGATTAGTTAGCTTAGCTTTTGCAGTCGCTTGATGTATTACTATAAGTCAATTATGAATGCTGTATTACCTTGTGAAGTAAGTTTTTTTCTTTTTCTTACCACGTTCAATTTATTCTGTATTGCTTCTATAAGTTATATGCTTTCACTCCTTGTTTTTGTTGTGTTTGTGTTTCTGGTTTTTGGAGTAATAAAAATTTATCCTGGTATTTAAGTTTAACTTGGAGATTGCCGTTTAAGGTGTCGTGGGTAATGCTAGAGGTTTATCAAGATAAACATGTTTAGCTGTTGATTCTTAATTGCTAAACATCTATTTTAGGCAGGAGATAAGTTCATAATGAGAGAGTTATCTGTTCACTTTTGCCAACTTTGAATTAAAGGAGGAGAAAACTGATGGATCAATCTTTAGTTTGCACGAAGCTCTTGTATGGCTGCTTCTATTTGCCTGTTTGATTAAATGGGTTGGCACAATGTCTTTCATCTTGTTTAATTGATTTTGATTATTCTTCTACTTGCTTCTGCAGGTATTGGTTATCTGTCGGTGCTCAGCCTACAGACACGGTGCGTGGCATTCTTATGAGAGCTGGTTTAATATCGCCACCGCCGATGGTTGTTATGGGGCAGAAAAAGGGACCAGCTGGTGAGACCTCGAATCCAGAGAAGTCAATTACCCTGTAAAAGTTACCATTTCTGTTGCTTTTATGTTTCATCTGTTTTGTACCTGTATGCTTGGTCCAGCACTGAATGGGTGGAGAGGTAAATTTCCTTTCCAGGTTGTTGAATGAATTCAAGTTTAAATTCTCTTAATTCATGCTTGTGTTCATTGTATTTGTTCTTTATGCTTATGTCCAACCACCTGTTAAGACAAGGCTATGAGATGATCATTTCCTGTTGTGCAGCTTAACATTGCTCAGTCTAGCATGATAGGCTGCGCATCCTCTTAAATTCACATCTTTTTCCTATTCTGAGCTCACTTTCCTGTAATGCAGATTAACTGTTAAAAGGGCTTCATAGATTTCAAACGCGTGAGAATCTGGAACATCTGCGTCATGATGTTCCTGTCCTTGTACTTGAGAAAATATTCATTGCTGATTGTTGTGTCATTAGCAATTAGATGATTGCAGTATTAATACTTCAACTTTACACCTTTTCTTAATCAAGCATATGAACTTTGTTGTTTTTTTTGGGTCAATTTTCCTGTTATTTAATGATGCCTTATTTTCCTTTAAATCAATATGGGTACTTTAACCTTTATTTTATGTCAATCAAATGAATACACTATAATCTTATTTATTTATTTATTTAGATATACCTTCTTCTTTTTTACTATTCCAATCAAGAAATTTATTGAATTTTTCATTTTCAAATATGGTTTTTTTTATTATTAAAAGTACCCTAAAAAATAAGATTATTTTTTATAGATGAAAAGATTTTAAATTAAAATATATGCATGTAAAAAAACTAAAATAAATTATTTTAAGAAAAACTAGTTTAATTCATGGTAAGTAATCTATATAAAGACTGAAAAAGATTTTATAATTAATTTAAACCAATAAATAAATTATTGATACAATTAAAATATTTATTATTTTAATGAGATTAATGAATATTGTATGATTACAATATAAATAGAAAAGGATTGAAATAGTGAAAAAAGACGCATTAAAAATATTATGAACTTAGTTAATTAAAAAAATTACTTGATTAAAATGATAAAAAAAAAATTGCTAACCAATATTGCTATAAGTTGCAAGCATCTTATTTAGCATCCAACTAGATGGATTACTTGTGCTAACTAGATAGATGGCTTCTGCTAAATAGTGAGCCGAATTAGAGTCAAATTGTTTTTAACATTAAAAAACTCAAACAATATTAGTATTAAAACCAAAAACAAAACAATTTGATGCTTGGGTTATAGATTTGAATGCTTTCAATAATATTGATTAATTTAATAATATAAATAAAAAACCAACAATAAAAGAAAAAGTCATTGAAAACTAATATAAAAAAATATTTGCTAATATTATGAAAATATGCCCTCTATATATTTTTGGAATGTGTCAATAATTTTATTTGATAACAAAATATAAATTGAAAAAAAACAAGATAACCTCATTAAATAAAATAAAAGTTCAATTACCAGAAAATCATACGTTGAAGGACAAACTAAAAAAAATTAATTTTAAAAAGAAATAAAAAATCCTAACTCAAGTCAGTATGCCAAATTCATGACTTAGTTATGAAACAAAGATAATTTCATATAAAATAAATAAAATAAAATAATAGAAACTAACTTTTAAACAAATTAAATGATGAAAAACAAAACTAAGAAAAAAAACCAAGTCAATCTGGATTAACTTGTGATTTGAGTTATAAAATTGAAATAACCTCTAAAAAAACAAATCATGAATTTTAAGGCATGATTATAACTAAATTACCCCTAATTTATATTGATTATAACTAAAAAGTCACGGTGAAGATAAAAAAAAAAACCTCGACATCAATTTTAATTTTTTTGCTTTTAAAAATAATGTAGTAATTTCATTGTACTATCGAAACATGAAAAGATTAAAATACCCATAAATCCTAGTTTAAATTTTTTTACTTTTGAGGGTATTTAAATTATTATACTTTATTTCTAAAATGTTTAAAAACTGATTTGTTTTTATTTAATATGACAATGATAATAGTTCACATGAAAAGGCTGTATTGTTTTTAATGATAATATTTTAATCCAAATTATTTTAATTACTTTATTAAATAATTTTGATTAAAAAACATAGCAAGTTGTCTAAACCCTTTTTACAGACAAAGCAATGATTTCAGTATTTTTCATGGGTCTTATCATGCATAAGAGTCCAATTGTTTCTAGCCAATCTAAGTAGCAGTCTATCCCATAGTTATGGAATCCAATTCAGGGATATACTTGACTAAAAATAATGTCTAAAGAAATTAATTAGGATTTTAATATTGTATATAAAAAAGTTTTAAAAACAATTTATATGCTTAAAACATATATGTTATAAATAATAAATCTTAAAAATTATTTTAAAATATTTTTTGCTCTTGAAAGTCTCAGGAAACGCCTATACTATCTCAACCTTCACTTTTGTCCTTGCTCCTCCTAATTGATTTAATGTTTTTCACGTTGTTATACAATTGGGATCGTTTAACCAATGTTTTTCACTTGTTGAAAATTAGGGTGTGGTGGATTTGATGTTTTATTTTTTGGTTCATAAAAGAAGTTCTTGATGGGTTTTATAGTCCAGATCTTAACGGAACCCGGCTAAGACTGGTTTATTGGGGTCGAAGACTTGATTGCTGCGTGTCTTTATTGGGGTCGAAGGCTTGATGCCCTTTCCTACCATATCACATATAAACAATGAACAAAACCGGAAATTTCCAGGAAGTCAACATCTTTTACCCTGCCCACCAGAGTCTTACTCTTGTTTCTTCGACTGTTTCTCCACAAAACAACGGCGGTGTTTTTGTTGTTTCTCTCTATCTTTTTGTTTGTTTATATCTGGAGATTCATCATACGAAACCGTCATATATCTCCAACGCCATCTACTCCTTCCACCTTAAACACCGCCCAGCCACAAGGAATGAAATATGATGTGTTCCTTAGTTTCAGAGGAGAAGACACTCGTTTTGATTTTACCAGCCACCTCTATGCCGCTTTGAACCGGAAACAAATCCTAACTTTCATAGATTATCAGCTTGTGAGAGGAGATGAGATCTCGGCATCACTTCTGAGAACAATTGAAGAGGCCAAGCTTTCTGTGATTGTTTTTTCTGAAAACTATGCATCTTCCAAATGGTGCTTGGAGGAGCTTGCAAAGATTTTTGAGCGTAGAAAAAATAATGGACAGATAGTTATTCCGGTATTCTACCAGGTGGATCCATCCCATGTAAGAAATCAAACAGGGAGGTTTGGGGATGCGTTTGCTAGACTTATAAAGAAGAAAGCTTTGACGATGGACAAAGAGCAGAGCTTCAGAGACGCTTTGACGGATGCAGCCAATCTATCTGGATGTACCTTATTAGGGAATTCTGAGTAAGCTCTTGAAATATATCCCATGAGGAAATATTCGTTCTTTTGTTGAGTATTTGAAATTTAATTTAAAATCATTGACAATGATGAGATCTTTGAATCCGTATTTATTTTATTTGATTTTGAAAACATTATAGCGAAACACTTGTACATATCTTAAGTTTTAGGAGACAGAAAGAAGATACTAAGGAATCCTTATGTTAAATTTTATTAGGACAATCAATGTTTTCTTCGATTGTTTCACTTGAAATCGGGTCATTAATAGTCTATTTATTTGAGGTGAAAAAGATCATGATGCATTAAAAAATAATATAAATTATATATATTGAGATTTTCTCCTAACAACTTAAACTTTTTTAATTGAAATGATTATATGATATGATGATTTGAGAAAACATCTTATGCACTTGCATTTCATTGATTTTCTTAGATATACAGTAGTTTCCAATTTCAAGGATTGATTAACTGTAGCTTGAGATAAGTAGGGAGCTGCTGCATATTTCTGAACTCAAATGCATTCTCTGGAGAGGCCAAGTAAGAGAATCTTGTCCAGGTTTATGATTCATGTGTTACATTACCACTATCCATTGCCAATAATGATATTCAATTTCTCGTACGTGTCTACTATGTATAGATGTAGCTACTAGGAGTGAGTATGTTTATATGTTTCTTCTTGTCCGGTCCATTTTGACTAACAATTAGGTGTGTTCTTCTTGTTTGTCAGGCTTGAGTCTGAATTTATTGAGAAAATCGTTGGAGATGTTTCGAATAAATTGCAAGCCATGTCTTCAAGTCCCACTACGGCTCTATTTGGAATTGATGTTCGTGTTAACAAAGTTGAGTCCTTGTTAAATATAGAATCTCCAGATGTTCTCATTGTAGGGATACGGGGAATGGGTGGTATCGGTAAGACAACGATTGCTCAAGCTATGTGCAACAAGGTTCGTTCTCGATTTGAAGGAATTTTTTTTGCAAACTTTAGGCAAGAATTAGAAACAGGTTCCATGGCTGATTTGCAAAGAAGATTTCTTTCACGGCTGCTTGGCCAAGAAATGATGAGCATGGGCTTCTTGAGTTTTCGAGATTCTTTTGTGAGGGAGAGACTTCGTCGTAAAAAGGTTTTTATTGTTCTTGATGATGTGGATGATTCAATGCCTTTGGAAGAATGGACAGATTTGCTTGATGGACGACACAGTTCATTTGGTCGAGGCAGTAAAGTTATCATAACAAGTAGGGACAAGCAAGTGCTTAAGAATGTAGTAGACAAAACATACGAGGTTGAGGGGTTGAACCATGAAGAATCTCTTAAACTCTTTAGCTCAAAAGCCTTGAAGAATTGCAACCCCACAATTGATCATAGAGAATTGATAGAAAAGATTGTAAGTCATGTACAAGGCAATCCGTTGGCTCTTATAGATTTGGGTTCCTCTCTCTATGGTAAAAGCATTGTAGAATGGCGCAGTGCATTGAATAAACTAGCTCAGAACCCTCGAATCGAAAAGGTGTAAAGAATTAGTTACAATGGGTTGGATCAAGAATAACAATCCATACTCCAAGAGATGGCAAACACCTTCAAGGTGTTGGTTTTTACGACCCCTTAGCAGGTTCCCTCTTCTTCTCTTATTATTTTCATATGCTCAGTTCACATGAAGATTTTTTTTTCTTCTAATTTTACAGACATGGACTTTGAAGGCTTACTGGGTTTATTTTCAGGTTCTCATATCATCAATGCATGGTATTTGTAGATAACTTTGTTACTCGAGACTTAAACCTTGTGGGATAATGCATTTGTAATTTTATTTTCTTATGTATATGTAGTTTAATATGACCATTGATAGCACTGATTGTTCATAGTTCATTCTGTCATCAGTTGAGGACGACGACTTGACCTCAAGTCTTCCTTCAAATTACGCGTTTGCTTTTTCCAGATCTGGCTTGAGGTCAAGTCGCCGTCCCCATCGATATGGCTTATAATTACTTCTTCTTTTTACATGCTTCTTTCCAGCTCATGAACACACACAATCTATCCAAAGGAAAAGGCATCTGCCGATAAAAAAGTAAAACGGAAAAGGCATCTAAAAAGATGCACAGCCTATCATACTAGACCGAGCAATATTCACAGAGGTTGCACCTTGTTTGTCTTCGTGGAAGTTTCCCATCTACAAAGTGATGCGGCAGGAAAGGGCATTTTAGTCACTGTCTGTTTTTATCTTAGTATTTATAAATTTTTATTTGAAATTTATTTTTTTTAGCTTTTTTAATTATTTTGATGTATTGAAATTAAAAATATAATAATTTTAAAATATAAAAATATTATTTTAGTATATTTTTTAAAAAAACAATAAGTATTAGTTGTTATTAGCATGGATGTTATGTTATTTCCTCCTTAATTTTATAATTATATATTTTCTTTAAACACTAAACACTTCTGACTCACATGAGTCACATCAGTCTTTAGTGGATTAATTTGTACTTCAAATTTTTTTATAATTTTCTTGTATAAAAATAAAAAACTAATTTAAAATAAAAAAATCCAAATCCAAATATTTTTTTATGCAAAGGATGTAATTGTTGACATCAAGTCTTCGATCAAGTGTTAACGCGTAAAGAGGAATTTGTTGACCCCATATTATATTATAATGGTTATTATGACTTTATTAGGAAGACATAATACCACTTATTATATTACTAAAATAAAATAAAATGATACAGTCAGAGAAATAATATGGTTTAATTTTTTTTTTTAAGAAAACAGCATAGTTTTAAAAAATCTGCTATTTTAAATCTCGATTTTAATATATATATATATCTCGATTTTAATATATATATATATATATAATCACGAGCTGTCGTTATCAAGAGTCATAGCACTGTTGACGAGAAACACGTAATTTCCAAACCCAGCTTCCCGAACACGCTGCCCAAGCACTAGCCAGGAAGAGCGCTTAAGGTCGAGTCGTCGGCAGATGCCTTTTCCCTTTTCCTTTATATATATTTATTTGTTGTGAAGAAAACGAAGTCGTCTTGAAGGAGAGAGGAAGGGACGGCTTGAAGACGACTTGAGATCAATTAGATTGTGTGTGATGAGCTGGAAGGAAGCATGTAAAAAGAAGAAGTAATCATAATTATGTTGCCAAAAGCAGTAAAAAATATTATTTCAATTGACTGATTCAAAAATAAAATTTAAAAAATATATTATTTTTAAATAAAAATATTTTAAAAATAATTATTACCGTGATACTTTAAATCCATCAATCATCATAACCATTATAATATAATATAAAAAGAAAAAAAATCTTTGGCACGTGCAAGCACATGACCGAAGATATAAAAAGTGTTCCTAAGTGTACTAATAATTGATTTTTATTTTTTTTTATTTTAAAATACATTGAGACAATTTGTTTTCACTTTTAAACAATTATTTTTGATACCAATATATTAAAATACATAAAAAAATTAAAAAACTTAATCTCAAATAAAATATAATTTTTTAAAAAAATTATGAAAATATTGTTTATACAGCAAAGACAAACAAAACCTAAATGCCCTTTCCTTCCCATTAAATTTATTAAAATATTATTTATTAATATTATTTTATACTGTTATTTAAAATAAAATTTTAAAACTAAAAAATATATAATATTTTGATATATTTTCAAATAAAAATTATATTAAAAAATTATTATTATTTCAATATCAATTAAATTTTCTAAAAAATTATTCGGCATGTGCAAACACTTGAATTGGAGATATAAAGGATGTTTATGCGTGCAGCAACAGTTGATTTTTAAAATATTTTTTATTTAAAAATATATTAAAATAATTTATTTTTTATTTTTAAAAAATTATTTTTAATACTAACACGTTAAAACAAACAAAAAAAAACTTAAAAATTTAATTAAAAATAAAATATAAAATAATTTCAAAATATATTAAAACATTGATTACATAGCGAAAACAAACAAAAGCTTAAATGCCCTTTCCTACCGCATCACAAATACCAAGACCTGAAGCCTTTCGTGCATGGAAAATTTCCAGGAAGCTTACAATGCGCACTCTCCGTAACGCCGAGAGAAAATACTTGAATTTGAATTTTGTTTATTTTTTATTTATTTCAAATTAATTTTTTTGTGTTTTAATTATATGATTTTAACGTTATATTTTTAATAAAAAATAATTTGAAAAACAATCACTAGTATAATATCAATTAGAATCTTCCACAAGTTATTTTTAATTAAATCATCGTAACCATTATAATATAATATTAAAATAAAAAGTTCTTCTCAAGACAAATACTTGGACTAAAGATACAGAAAATGTTCTTGAGTATGGTAATAATTATTTTTTAAAATATTTTTATTTAAAAATATATTAAGATAATATTTTTTATTTTTAAAGAATTATTTTTAACATCATGTTAAAAAAATCAAAAATTAAAAATTAAAAATAAAAAAAATCAAAAAATCAAATTTATAAAAACATTGCTTATAGGCAAAAGATAAAAGCGCCTTTCCTTCCATGTGTATGGCAGCTCCCTTGGGCTGCTAGGGAAATTATGATGTATTTAATTTTTTTTTATTTTTTTAAAATTATTTTTAATTTAAGTATGTTAAAATAATTTAAAAAATATTAAAATTAAATAAAAAATTAAATTTTTAGCAAACACAATATATTTCTAAAGAGTGCTCTGACAGATTTTTATAAACAAGAATATATATGCTTTTGTTTTTTTTTAAATATTTTTATATCAGTAAATTAAAATTAAAAACAACTAAAAAAATTAATTTTTAAAAAATACAAAAAATTCAAGATTTATAAAAACACTGTCAATACTATAAAAACAAAACAGCGTATAAATGCCTTTTTTTCTATCACATAACTTTGTAACTGGGGAATTTCCAGGAAATCAACAAATGGTTACTTCCGCAAAGCCTAAGAAAATACTTGGATTTGATGCCTATAAATTATACATATGCCTAAGGCAGGGTCTTAAACACGTACAGCCTAAGCTACTGATATTCAAAACCAGCCTCATCTTTTTTCCTTGAGTTACTTCCACTCTCTCCCTCCAGACCTCCCTTACCACCAGAGTCCTACTCTTGTCTCTTCGACTGTTTCTCCACAAAACAATGGTGGTCTTTTTATTGTTCCTCAATATCTTTTTGTCTTTTTATATCTGGAGATTCATCATACGAAGCCGCCATGTTTCTCCATCGCCATCTACTACTTCCACCTTAACCACCGCCCATCCACAAGTAATTAAATATCATGATGTCTTCCTTAGTTTCAGGGGAGAAGACACTCGTGTTGGTTTTACCAGCCACCTCCACGCTGCTTTGAAACGGAAACAAATCCTAACTTTCGTAGATGATCAGCATGCGAGAGGAGATGAGATTCCGGAATCACTTCTGAGAACAATTGAAGAGGCCAAGCTTTCTGTGATTGTTTTTTCTGAAAACTATGCATCTTCCAAATGGTGCTTGGAGGAGCTTGCAAAGATTTTTGAGCGTAGAAGAAATAATGGACAGATAGTTATTCCAGTATTCTACAAGGTGGATCCATCCCATGTAAGAAATCAAACAGGAAGCTTTGGAGATGCATTGGCTAGATTGATAAAGAAGAAAGCGTTGACGATGGACAAAGAGCAGAGCGTCAGAGACGCTTTGACGGATGCAGCCCATCTATCTGGAAGGAGCTTAGGGAATTCTGAGTAAGCTCTTGAAATATATCCCATGAGAAAATATTCGTTCATTTGATGAGCACTGTGAATCCATATTTATTTCATTTGATTTTGAAAACGTTGTAGCGTAAGCACTTGTATATATAGATATTAAGTGGTTGTTTGTTTTTATATTTTAAAATGTTTTTTTTTTAATTATTTTTTTTAGTGTTTTTATATTATTTGTGTTTATATTAAAAAATATTTTTAAAAATAAAAAAATATTATTTAATGTAAAATGCTTGTATAGATATTAAGTGGTTGTTTGTTTTTGTGTTTTAAAATGTTTTGTAAAAAAATTATTTTTTTTTTATTTTAAATTAATTTTTAGTGTTTTTAAATTATTTTAATATGTTTATACTAAAAATAATTTTGAAAAAAAAATTATTTATAGCGAAATGCTGGTATAAATATTAAGGCTTGTATTGATATTAAGTGGTTGTTTGTTTTTATATTTTAAAATGTTTTTTTTTTAATTATTTTTTTAAATATTTTTTTAATCTTTTAAGATTATTTTGACGTATTGATATAAAAAATAATATGTTTTTGAAAAATATTTTTTTATACTTACGATAAATTTTACAAGGACAGACAATGTTTTCTTTTGTCGTTAAATAATATTCTATTTATTTGAGGTGGAAAGGATGATACGAGAAACATCTTATGCATTTGCATTTAATTGATTTTCTTAGATAAACACCGATTACATGTAGTTTCGAGTTTTCAACGCTTGATTAATATAGAATGTCATGTATTTTTCCATATCATTGAACTGAATGTTATCATCGATTCATGTGTTACATTAGTACTATCGATTCATTGCCAATAATGACGCTCAATGACTCATGCGTGCCTGCCACTAAGGAGTGAGAATGTTTATATGTTTCTTCTTGCCCGGTCCATTTTGACAATTATGTGTGTTCTTCTTGTTTGTTAGGCTGGAGTCTGAATTTATTGAGAAAATCGTTGGAGATGTTTTGGAAAAATTGCATGCCATGTCTTCAAGTCACACTACGGCTGGTCTAATTGGAATTGATGTCCGTGTTAGCAAAGTTGAGTCTTTGTTATATATAAATTCTCCAGATGTTCTCATTGTAGGCATATGGGGAATGGGTGGTATCGGTAAAACAACGATTGCTGAAGTTGTTTGCAGCAAGGTTCGTTCTCGATTTGAAGGAATCTTTTTTGCAAACTTTAGGCAGCAATCTGATTTGCGAAGAAGCTTTCTCTCATGGCTGCTTGGCCAAGAAACTCTGAACACTATGGGATTCTTAAGTTTTCGAGATTCTTTTGTGTGGGAGAGACTTCGTCGCTTAAAGGTTTTTATTGTTCTGGATGATGTGTATAATTCAACAGCTTTGGAAGAATGGAGAGATTTGCTTGATGGACGAAACAGTTCATTTGGCCCGGGCAGTAAAGTTCTCATAACAAGCAGGGACAAGCAAGTGCTTAGGAATGTAGTAGACGAAACATACGAGGTTGAGGTGTTGAACTATGAAGAATCTCTTGAACTCATTAGCTCAATAGCCTTGAAGAATTGCATCCCCACAATCGATCAAAGAGACTTGATAGCACAGATTGCATGGCATGTACAAGGCAATCCGTTGGCTCTTAAAGTTTTGGGTTCCTCTCTCTATAGTAGAGGCATTGAAGAATGGCGCGGTGCATTGAATAAACTAGCTCAGGACCCTCAAATCGAAAGGGCGTTGAGAATTAGTTACGATGGGTTGGATTCAGAGCAACAATCAATATTTCTTGACATAGCACATTTCTTCATAGGACGGGGGCCAGGCGAAGCAACAAGAATATTAGATCGCTTATATGGTCGGTCTGTGACGTTCGATATAAGCACGCTCATTGATAAGTGTCTCATAACTACTTCCAATGATTTTGATAAAAAGCTAGAAATGCATGATTTACTACGAGAAATGGCATTTAACATTGTTCGTGCAGAATCTGATTTTCCTGGCGAACGTAGCAGGTTATGTCATCCTCCTGATGTCGTTCAAGTATTGGAGGAAAATAAGGTTAAATCTACAGCCATTAACTGTCGTTCATGTATTTGCTCAGAAGTTGATGTGTTGGAGCAGGTTGTATTATTGTTTGTTTATTCTTTATTCTTGTTTAACAGGGAACTCAAAAAATTAAAGGCATATCTTTGGACACGTCTAAGTTATCGAGACATATACACTTGAAATCTATGGCCTTCGCAATGATGGATGGTCTTAGATTTCTCCATTTCTATCACGTTGATTCCTCCCGAAAATATAAAATGAACCTTCCTCCTACTGGCCTCGAATATCTTCCTAATGAGCTGAGATATTTGCAATGGATTGGATTCCCTTCGAAATCCTTGCCGCCATCTTTTCATGCTGAACACCTTGTCGAGCTTCACCTACGCGGAAGCAAGCTTGTAAAACTTTGGACAGGAGTAAAGGTATGATTTAATTGCTACAGATTTATGATCAGAAACATGAAGTTGGAGGTGCTAACTTTCTAATTATGCCTTTTTCTGTTGACAGGATGTCGGTAATTTAAGAACAATTGACCTATCTCACTCTCCATATTTGACGGAATTGCCAGATCTATCAATGGCCAAAAATTTAAAGCGCTTGCAACTTTGGAGATGTCCAAGTTTAACCGAGGTTCCGTCATCTCTTCAATATCTTGACAAGCTGGAATTTATTAATCTTTGTTCTTGCTATAATCTTAGAAGTTTTCCAATGCTTGATTCAAAGGTTCTCAGTTTCCTCGCTATAAGTCGGTGCCTAGATTTGACCACGTGTCCAACGATTTCACAAAATATGAAATGGTTACAGTTGTACAAACTTCAATCAAAGAAGTTCCACAATCAGTTACTGGCAAGTTGAAATATCTTTATCTAAATGGTTGCTCAAACAAGACCAAGTTTCCGGAGATTTCCGAGAAAATAAAAGTATTAGAACTAAGGGGAACTGCTATTAAAGAGGTGCCCTCATCAATCCAGTTGCTCACAAGACTCGAAATGTTGGATATGAGTGAGTGCTCAAAACTTGAGAGCTTCCCAGAAATCACAATGCCTATGGAATCTTTGGAGATCCTTAAATTGAGTAAAACAGGCATTAAAGAGATACCTTTGATATCATTTAAGCATATGATATCTTTGACGCTTCTATATTTAGATGGAACGCCACTTAAAGAGCTACCCTCATCAATCCAGTTTCTCACAGAGTGGTTGTTCAGAACTTGAGAGCTTCCCAGAAATCACAGTGCCTATGGAATCTTTGGAGATCCTTAAATTGAGTAAAACAAGCATTAAAGAGATACCTTTGTGTTTGCCACGGGGTTAAATTTTTTGCTATGTGAATAAACCCGTGCGGCAGCCTAGTTCCTTGCTAGACTCAGCCTTCCTTCATTTATCCACTTGTGTTTGCCTATAAACTAAGTGTTTTCCTCACCCGAGAGGTTTCCTCACTTTCCCATGTTAAAGACAAGCGAAATGCACAAGTAGGATTGCTCTTAACCAAGCACACCGAGAATACAAGAATACCTCTCAACCTTTATTTATCTCATCAACAAAGGATTACACAACGTGTGCTATGCACAAAATTCGCATGCTACACCAACAAGTTTACATACAGTATTTCTTCTCTATGCATTCTATTCTCTATGTATTCTCCCTATGATCTCCATGATCATTAATGGCTCACCCATATCCCAATTTCCAGGATATAGTGGAGAACTTCCTCCCCCATGTGCTTCATGACTTCCGCAACTTGGAAACACCCCAGTTATGCTCCCACTTTCTGCATGCTTGCCTGGCAGTCCCGTCTACCAGCTCTAGCTTCATCTGCTGCTGAATCACCCACATGCCTTGAACAGTCCTTCGTCCAAGTCTTGCATCTTGCAAAGTCAAGCCCCTGACTTTCGCAAGTTGTTGTGCGCTGCTGAGTGCGCGCACCCTGGGTAAAGTTCGCCAAATCTTTCGACACCAAATGCACATCTGCGTGCAGACCCCCATGTCTGCGCTGCCGAATGCACATCTGCATGCAGGCCCCAAATCCTGCGCTGCTACATTCGTATCTGCGTGCAAGCTAGCCAAATCTTGCGCTGCCGAATTCCCATCTGCGTGCAGGCTCCCAGTGTCTGCGCTGCTGAATTCCATGACAGCCCTATTCTCGTCAACCCATGTCCCTGACGAGTTTCCTTGTCTTGGCTTGGACATTCCATCGCCAAGCCCATGTTTGTCAACATCTTGCGCTACCCCGCATTTCCCAACAGCCCCAGTTCTCGCCAGCCTATGCCATTGAGGAGTTTTCTTGTCTGGCTTGGGCATTCCCATCGCCCAGCCCAACATTCTGCACTGCCGATTTTCCTTCTTGACAAACCCTCAGCCGCATAAATCTATGCTGCTGATTTATCCCATCGATCGTTGGTATGGCTGCCAGCACCCTTAGGCCTGGTATTGGACAGCATGCCTAGGTGTGCACCCCATGCACATTTAACACTGTAACAAACCACCCCCACCAAAAGAAC
>SRLM01000057.1:1342129-1358281 GCA_015708895.1 Populus ilicifolia
TGCAGTGTGCTTTTCGTTGACCCATCCTCATGCTTAGAGTTAAACCATGCTCTATCCATTATCATAGTTATGAAACTCTCCCATGTTGGACTCAACATGACTACAGACCATCTCTGCCACCATTCTGTCTTCTTCACCCTGTACTGTCCATCGTCAAGGTCTCCACTGAAGAGACATCAATTGTACCTCCCCCAAGGCAGTAAAACCACACCAAATCTTCACAAATTTGTCTTGCCATTCGACCAAGTCTTCCTCACTTCGTCATTGGATTTTGCTTCCCACACCCTAACCATTCCTTCGTCAAGATGATGCACAAAAATCCCCAAGTTCTGCCCCCACAAGGCAGCAAGCAAGGCCAGACAGCATCCTCATCGATATGCTGGCCCATGACGGCTGAATTCTATCTCCGTCATTAAGCAAACACATAAGATTTGCACATGTCATATCCCCAACACCATCTTCCATACTGACAGCATTAAGGTTTTCCCTCATTGGGTAACAATCCCTACAAAGTAATTTTCCATCGCAAGAGAAAAACAATGTAAATTCAGTTTTGAACCCTTACCAATTTGCCTTCTCATCTGACCTTCCATCGTCAGCAGCAAGTTTGGGCTCTCTCCCACTGAATTGCCCTTTCTATTTCGCCTCACCTTTACCTTTTGGGTCTTGACGAAAACTTAGAAATTCCCAGCAATCCCTTTGCTAGCACTTGTTGTCTACTTTGCCATTCCATCGACATTTTGATGGCTGAATCAGCAACCACTTTGGTCTGATCCCTTATCATTACTTTGCGGCACCCAACTCTTGCAAGTCTTTGAACATCAACCTTGCCCAAAACTCGCTCGCAAGTTTTCCTCAAAATAACTTCCAGCATCTGTGCTACGAAACAGCCCATCGTTTCGTCATGAACGCGAATTGCGCTCTATCCTCAAGTTTCTGCCAGTCCATTAGCAGCAGCAATGTTTCTCCCAAATCAGTCTCATCGATTTGTCTAGAGAATCAACAGCATTCTCATCGCTGATCATTGCACTAAAATCTGCCTCTCCATCAGCATAAGTTGTAGCCCTCCCAAATCAGTCCATTGATTTGTCCGCAGAATCATTCTCGCTGTTCTGCCAAGAAAGCAACCGTGCTCTGATACCAGTTATCACGGGGTTAAATTTTTCGCTATGCGAATAAACCCGTGCGGCAGCCTAGTCCCATGCTAGACTCAGCCTTCCCTCATTTATCCACTTGTGTTTGCCTATTAACTAAGTGTTTTCCTCACCCGAGAGGTTTCCCCACTTTCCCATGTTAAAGACAAGCGGAATGCACAAGTAGGATTGCTCTTAACCAAGCACACCGAGAATACAAGAATACCTCTCAACCTTTATTTATCTCATCAACAAAGGATTACACAACGTGTGCTATGCACAGAATTCGCATGCTACACCAACAAGTTTACATACATTATTTCCTCTCTATGCATTCTATTCTCTATGTATTCTCCCTATGATCTCCATGATCATTAATGGCTCACCCATATCCCTATTTCCAGGATATAGTGGAGAACTTCCTCCCCCATGTGCTTCATGACTTCAGCAACTTGGAAACACCTCAGTTATGCTCCCATTTTCTGCATGCTTGCCTGGCAGTCCCGTCTACCAGCTCTAGCTTCATCTGCTGCTGAATCACCCACATGCCTTGGACAGTCCTTCGTCCAAGTCTTGCATCTTGCAAAGTCAAGCCCCTGACTTTCGCAAGTTGTTGTGCGCTGCTGAGTGCGTGCACCCTGGGTAAAGTTCGCCAAATCTTTCGACGCCAAATGCGCATCTGCGTGCAGACCCCCATGTCTGCGCTGCCGAATGCACATCTGCATGCAGGCCCCAAATCCTGCGCTGCTACATTCGCATCTGCGTGCAAGCTAGCCAAATCTTGCGCTGCCGAATTCCCATCTGCGTGCAGGCTCCCAGTGTCTGCGCTGCTGAATTCCATGACAGCCCTATTCTCGTCAACCCATGTCCCTGACGAGTTTCCTTGTCTTGGCTTGGACATTCCATCGCCAAGCCCATGTTTGTCAACATCCTGCGCTACCCCGCATTTCTCGACAGCCCCAGTTCTCGCCAGCCTATGCCATTGACGAGTTTCCTTGTCTGGCTTGGGCATTCCCATCGCCCAGCCCAACATTCTGCACTGCCGATTTTCCTTCTTGACAAACCCTCAGCCGCATAAATCTATGCTGCTGATTTATCCCATCGTTGACATGGCTGCCAGCACCCTTAGGCCTGGTATTGGACAGCATGCCTAGGTGTGCACCCCATGAACATTTAACACTGTAACTTCTATATTTAGATGGAACGCCACTTAAAGAGCTACCCTCATCAATCCAGTTTCTCACAGAACTCGACGAGTTGAATATGAGTGGTTGTTCAGAACTTGAGAGCTTCCTAGAAATCACAGTGCCTATGAAATCTTTGGAGATCCTTAAATTGAGTAAAACAGGTATTAAAGAAATACTTTCGATATCATTAAGCATATGATATCTTTGACGCATCTATATTTAGATGGAACGCCTATTAAAGCGTTACCTGAGGTCCCCACTTCGCTTCGTTATCTAAATGCACAAGACTGTGCATCACTAGAAACCGTGACACCAATCATCAATAACGATAGCTTACAGTTAGTATTGTATTTTACAAATTGCTTCAAATTGGATCAGAAACCGCTGGTAGCAGCAATGCATTTGAAAATTCAGGTATCTCTCTAAACCCCCTTGTCTTTCTTTCTTTTCTCTCCCTTGCTTGCTTCATCACACTTTCGAAATGTGACTCTTGTGTTGCAGTCCGGAGAGGAGATCTCAGAAGACGGTATTGGAATGGTTCTACCGGGGAGTGAAATTCCAGAATGGTTCGGTGACAAAGGAATTGGATCTTCACTCACCATACAGTTGCCCTCAAATTGTCATCAGCTCAAGGGAATGGCTTTCTGCCTTGTCTTTCTACTCCCTCTTCCCTCCCGTGATTTCGATGATCGTTCTTCTGTTCTCTTATTTGTTGATTGTTATGTTAAGAGTAAAAACGGTGAGTATGATGGTGATGATGAAGTCGTCTTCGCTTCCAAGAAAAGCCATTATATATCATTTGACTTGAAGACATGTGACTCAGATCACATGGTTCTACAGTACGATCGTGAATTGGTAAATCATTTGCGTAAATATTCTGGCAATGAAGTTACATTTAAATTCTACCGCCATGAAATGAAGTACATGGCGGGGGAGGGAGGTCATGAGATCCTAACGCCGATCCAAAGTCCTAATTTCGAGTCGAAAAGTTGTGGGGTGTATCTGCACTTTGATGAGAATCTACCGGCGGACAAAGGTTACAGAAGAGAATTTTGGGAGATATAAAAGAAATAGAAAGGGAGAGAGAGCTCTGTAATTACTGCAAATTGATCTTCAATCATTGCTTGGTTTTCAAGATAGCTGTAATTAAATATTGTTATTCCCTTGCAACTGACTAACGAGCTAACTTTCTGTTATTCAACTAATTCCTCAACAAACTGTAACAACCATCCATCTAACTAATTAATCATGTGCGCATTTATTCTTGCACATGCAGAATACTATAAATAAGAGAGTAAAAAAGCAATTCAATCCAAATACACTAATAGGAAACTGAAGGATTCAGTTTACTATACAAATTATGAATGACTGTCCTTATGGTCTTCTCCACCTTAATTCACTTGTAAGTTTGGTTTTCTATTTCTACAAATAAATATATATATACACTCGGCCATGTTTTGGATCTTTGATTTCTATTTACTAACCAAATTACGAAAACTTGTTTGTATCAAGCAATAATTAACCAAAATTTAAAAGAATGCAGTTTGTAACTGGTTTGTGTTAAGCTAATTACTGGTTTAATTTTTAATTGATACAGATCCAGCCAAAGGCCACATGTCACCAAACAAATCAAAAAAAAAAAAAAGCAAATAACAAACACAACCATTATAATAATATAATGGTCGAAGACTTGTGTCCTTTCCTCCCAAATCACAAATAAAACGAAGAACAAGACCTGAGGTCTTTGTGTACATGGGGAATTTCCGGGAAGTCAACAAAGTGCACCCTGTTAAACAAGACAACTTAGAGATTAGAACTATCATCGGATGATCAACGTAGAGACCGTGTGTGTACAATTTTTCACACCCTCTGTGTAATGTCTGAGAAAATACTTGGATTTGAAACCCCATTATTAGAATTGTACATATGCCTAAGCCAGGGTTTTATTCTTTGGTTCATGAAAAAAAGTTTTTGATGGGTTTTACAGTCAAATAATAATTAAAATATGAAGGCAAAGAAGATAAACAAACACTTGATTGGGGTAGAGTAACAAGTTCTTCCCAGTCAAATCATCACTATAATATGAAGGCAAAGAAGTCTTCTAGGGTCGAAGACTTGATGCCCTTTCCTTCCATACCACATATAAACAATGAACAGGACCGGAAATTTCCAGGAAGTCAGCATCTTTTTTCTTTGGGTTACTTCCGTTCTCTCCCTACAGACTTACCCTGCCACCAGAGTCTTACTCTTGTTTCTTCGACTGTTTCTCCACAAAACAACGGCGGGGTTTTTCTTGTTTCTCTCTATCTTTTTGTTTATTTATATCTGGAGATTCATCATACGAAACCGTCATATATCTCCATCGCCATTACTCCTTCCACCTTAACCACCGCCCAGCCACAAGGAATGAAATATGATGTGTTCCTTAGTTTCAGAGGAGAAGACACTCGTTTTGATTTTACCAGCCACCTCTATGCTGTTGGGGAATCCCGACCGGTGATGTTATGATATTTGCTCATAGGAAGCCAAGCACACTGACACAATATTTAACGTGGTTCGGCAAAACCGCCTACATCCACGGGAGAAGTCAATATATTTAGAGATAGAGAAAGAATACAAAACAAATACATGGAGGAGGAGGATTACACCCTCTCATACTCAACTCTCACCTCTCTTTGCTGCACTTGCAGCTGCTGCAATGGCAGCAAGGCTGCTGCCATTGCAGCTCTCTCTTCCTCTCTAATCTCTTCACATTCTCACAATTCTCTTCTCTCATTTTGCTCTCTAACATATGCCTCTATTTATAGGCATTCATGGAGGCTTTTCTTCAACAAAGGTGGCTGCCAACTTCAACTCTTCTTCAACAATGGTGGCTGCCAACCTTTGACATCTTGTATGAATGCACATGTTTGGTGCAATACCAAATGGTTGTTGCACATTAATGGCAACCAACCTAACATATGCCGCTTTGAACCGGAAACAAATCCTAACTTTCATAGATTATCAGCTTGTGAGAGGAGATGAGATCTCGGCATCACTTCTGAGAACAATTGAAGAGGCCAAGCTTTCTGTGATTGTTTTTTCTGAAAACTATGCATCTTCCAAATGGTGCTTGGAGGAGCTTGCAAAGATTTTTGAGCGTAGAAAAAATAATGGACAGATAGTTATTCCGGTATTCTACCAGGTGGATCCATCCCATGTAAGAAATCAAACAGGGAGGTTTGGGGATGCGTTTGCTAGACTTATAAAGAAGAAAGCTTTGACGATGGACAAAGAGCAGAGCTTCAGAGACGCTTTGACGGATGCAGCCAATCTATCTGGATGTACCTTATTAGGGAATTCTGAGTAAGCTCTTGAAATATATCCCATGAGGAAATATTCGTTCTTTTGTTGAGTATTTGAAATTTAATTTAAAATTATTGACAATGATGAGATCTTTGAATCCGTATTTATTTTATTTGATTTTGAAAACATTATAGCGAAACACTTGTACATATCTTAAGTTTTAGGAGACAGAAAGAAGATACTAAGGAATCCTTATGTTAAATTTTATTAGGACAATCAATGTTTTCTTCGATTGTTTCACTTGAAATCGGGTCATTAATAGTCTATTTATTTGAGGTGAAAAAGATCATGATGCATTAAAAAATAATATAAATTATATATATTGAGATTTTCTCCTAACAACTTAAACTTTTTTAATTGAAATGATTATATGATATGATGATTTGAGAAAACATCTTATGCAGTTGCATTTCATTGATTTTCTTAGATATACAGTAGTTTCCAATTTCAAGGATTAACTGTAGCTTGAGATAAGTAGGGAGCTGCTGCATATTTCTGAACTCAAATGCATTCTCTGGAGAGGCCAAGTAAGAGAATCTTGTCCCGGTTTATGATTCATGTGTTACATTAGCACTATCCATTGCCAATAATGATACTCAATTACTCGAACGTGTCTACTATGTATAGATGTAGCTACTAAGGAGTGAGTATGTTTATATGTTTCTTCTTGTCCGATCCATTTTGACTAACAATTAGGTGTGTTCTTCTTGTTTGTCAGGCTGGAATCTGAATTTATTGAGAAAATCGTTGGAGATTTTTCGAATAAATTGCAAGCCATGTCTTCAAGTCACACCACGGCTCTATTTGGAATTGATGTTCGTGTTAACAAAGTTGAGTCCTTCTTAAATATGGAATCTCCAGATGTTCTCATTGTAGGGATATGGGGAATGGGTGGTATTGGTAAGACAACGATTGCTCAAGCTATGTGCGACAAGGTTCGTTCTCGATTTGAAGGAATCTTTTTTGCAAACTTTAGGCAAGAATTAGAAACAGGTTCCATGGCTGATTTGCAAAGAAGATTTCTTTCACAGCTGCTTGGCCAAGAAATCATGAGCATGGGCTTCTTGAGTTTTCGAGATTCTTTTGTGAGCGAGACACTTCGTCGTAAAAAGGTTTTTATTGTTCTTGATGATGTGGATGATTCAATGCCTTTGGAAGGATGGACAGATTTGCTTGATGGACGACACAGTTCATTTGGTCGGGGCAGTAAAGTTATCATAACAAGTAGGGACAAGCAAGTGCTTAAGAATGTAGTAGACGAAACATACGAGGTTGAGGGGTTGAACCATGAAGAATCTCTTAAAATCTTTAGCTCGAAAGCCTTGAAGAATTGCAACCCCACAGTTGATCATAGAGAATTGATAGAAAAGATTGTAAGGCATGTATAAGGCAATCCGTTGGCTCTTATAGATTTGGGTTCCTCTCTTTGTGGTAAAAGCACTGTAGAATGGCGCAGTGCATTGGATAAACTAGCTCAGAACCCTCGAATCGAAAAGGCGTAAAGAATTAGTTACAATGGGTTGGATCAAGAACAACAATCCATACTTCTTGATATAGCACATTTCTTCAGAAGATTTGAACAAAACCAAGCTACAAGAATATTAGATGGCTTTTATTGTCGGCCTGTGATTTTCGATATAAGCACGCTCATTGATGAGTGTATTTGGCATTGTTCTTGCAGAATCTAAGTCTACATTATGATTTACCAGATTACACCATAAATACATGAAGGACAAAAGACTTATGGGGCCATTGTAAAGCAACCGGCCGATAAATAGTCAGGTAGAGTGTGAAAAACCAATAATTAGAGAAACTCAAGGTTCACTAAACTAAATTTAACAATGATAAAAAAAACTTTCCATCAAAAGGGATCTAGCTTAACGGTCGAATGAATGCCATTTTTATGGAATGCATCAAAAGATCTGAATACTAGTACAATATCAGAAAAGTGTGAAGATTTTTTATTTTTACCATTACCAGCTTAGAAATCAACATCTGTGTGTGTGAAAGAAACATTGACCAAACCACTATGACAAATAAGAGTATACCCGACTGAAGCCAACCATGGCGACAATTAGGCAAGAAGAATGTGAGGAAAGCAACAACAAAGAAAAGGAAAAAAAAATATAAAGAAAACCAGAATTTATATCATTGGTTCCGTATAATACTGCTGAAGTATTTCAAACTCTTCAACATTTTAGGGAGTTGTTCTTGAAAAGTAATAGAGAGCCTGCTCATGAGGAAGAAAATGTACTGATTGCAATGCATATGATGCTGCAGCAAAATTCTGTCCACAGCGTAAAGATGGTATAACTAAAGGATGCACCGGACACTTGCATGGTAAGCAATAGATATTTCTCAATCATGGATTGATGATTAATGAAGACCTGATGTAAACAGCATGAGTAGTTCTAGTTAACCATATACACATCTTTGTGGAATCATGTCTCGTTTAGCTAGACTGGGATGCAAAAACAGGGCATTATACAGAATTGTTGCATCTGATAGCCATACCCCAAGAGATGGCAAACACCTTCAAGTTGTTGGTTTCTACGACCACTTAGCAGGTTCCCTCTTCTTCTTCTTACCCTTCTCTTATTATTTTCATATGCTGAGTTCACATGAAGACATTGTTTTCTAATTTTAAAGACCTGGACTTTGAAGGCTTACTGGGTTTATTTTCAGGTTCTTATATCATCATTGTATGGTATGTGTAGATGACTTTGTTATTCAAGACTTAAACTTTGTGGGGGCAGTGCATTTGTAATTTTATTTTCTTATGTGTATGTAGTTTAATATTACCATTGATAGCACTGATTGTTCATAGTTCATTCTGTCATCAGTTGAAGTCTCAAAATATGTTCATGGTTCTAGTCAGAACTAAGATTTTAAGAAAGAGTATTTCCTTCCTCTTTCGTTTTTCCTCCTAAGGTTGGATTTAGGCGTAAAATGAGATGCAAGCTCACATCATGAAAACGGTGAGGGTCAAAAACAGGTCCAAAATCACCAGTTGTTGTAAACTGTGTTCATTTTCCTGCCTTCCAGCGGTGCTATGACCATTATCGAGAGCCACCGTTAAGACAGGAAATGCGTCCTTTCCGGGAAATACTCAATGTCAAGGCAACTCAGCTTCCCATACACACTTCCCAAGACTTCTTCTTCTTCTTCTTCTTCTTCTATATATATATATATATATATATATATATAAAGGCATCTGCCAAATTATTTGGATAGATTATGATTCTGCAAAATCGTGATTTAAAATAGCAGGTTTTTTAAAACTATATGTTGTTATTCTAAAAACAATTTAAACCATATTATTTCTTTAACTGTATCATTTTTTAAAACAAAATTTCTATTATTGGGGCAGAGTAACATGTTCTTCCCTATGAAATCATAGTAATCATGCCCTTCCCTGCCAAATTATAATATAATGTGAAAGTCAACAAAGTTGACGCGCAAACACTTCGATGGAAGACTTGATGCCCTTCCCTACCAAATTACAAAATAATAATAATAATAATAATGATAACAACAACTTCACATGAAGCCCTTCGTGGTTGATGAAAATTTCTACGAAGTAAATAATGTGAAACCTCTTTAATGTACTAAGTAAATACTTGAATTTGAAATTTTTAAATTTTATAAAATAATATAATCATTTTATTATGCTATTAAAATATTAAAAAATAGAAACACCGATGAATCCTTAGTTTGAAAAATTTTTACTTTTAAGAATATTTAAATCATTCATAGATGCTCCAGAACGTTTAAAAATTGATTTATCTCTTATAAATATTAATATTATTAAAAATTACTTTGATATTATAATATCAATATTATAAGACAAGAAAAATATAATTTCTAGAAAATACTCAGGCCATTTGTTGTTTAAAAAGTAATTTTTAAAAAATTATTTTTTAAATATTTTAATATTTGTTTGTTATTATAAAAGTTGATCAACGAAAAATACTTTCCAGTCAATGAAAATTATTTTTTGATAAACAGAAAACACTTTTCAATCAAAGAAAAATTTGACTTGACTTTTAAAAAAATATTTTTTTTACTGTATTTGTTTTTTAAAATCACTTTCCAAACTTTTTTATGTTTGTTTGTTGTTGAAAAGTTGGTCAATGGAAAACATTTTCTAGTAAAAAAAAAAATTTTAACTTGATTTTTAAAAAAGTGTTTTACTAGAAAATTTGGATGGAAAATATTTTTTTGAAAGTTGTAAAAAAATATAGGCTATGTTTGTTTCCCGAAATTCACTTTCTGAGATATCATTTTTCAAAATTTCTTGTATTTATTTGCTATTAAAAAAGTTGTTAAACGAAAAACATTTTCTGGTAAAAAAATGACTTAGTTTTTAGGGAAGTGTTTTTCTGAAAAATTTGGAAGGAAAACACTTTCTGAAAGTTGTGAAAAATTTAAAAATATCATATTATTTACTGATTATATTAAATTTAGTCTTCAAATTTTTTATTGCTATATATACATATNTTGGTTTTTTTTTTTTTTAATTCATATTACTGAGGCAGAGTAACAAGTTTTCCCCAGTGAAATCATTATAATAATCACTGTAATATAATGTGAAGTCAACAAAGTCGTAGTACATGTGCAAACACTTGATGCCCTTCCTACCAAATCACCAAAATATAAAACATATTAAGCCTTTTTCAACACAGGAAATTTCCAAGTAGATGTGCGAGCACCCTCTGTCACGTCCGAGAAAATACATGGATTTGATTTTTTTTATTTTAATTTTTTTATATTATTTTAATGTATTGATATTAAAAATAAATTTTAATAAATAAAAAAATATATTATTTTAATACATTTACAAATAAAAATTATTTTAAAAAATAACTTGTTACCCAATACCAAACAAATTCTTTTCAATCAAATTATCGTAACCATTATAGTATAACGTGAAGACCAAAAAAGTCTTCGGCATACACAAACACTTGAACTAAAGAAACAGAAGGTATTTATGAGTGTAATATTAGTTGATTTTTAAAATGTTTTTTTAAATATATTTAAATAATTTTATTTATTTTTAAAGAATTATTTTTGATACCGATACATCAAAACAAACCAAAAATTTTTTTTTAAAAAATAATCTCAAATAAAATATAAAAAATTCAAATTTTATTAAAACATTGTTTATACAGCAAAGACAAACAAAGCTTCCTACCGCATTACAAATAACAAGACTTGAAGCCATTTGTACATGGAAAATTTCCAGGAAGGTAACAATGTGCACCCTTCGTAATGCCCTGAGAAAATACTCGAATTTGAATTTTGTTTATTTTTTTACTTTAAATTAATTTTTTTGTTTTAATTATATTATTTTGATATTATAACATTAAAAATAATTTTTTAAAAAAATATAATTTTAATATATTTCTAATAAAAAATAATCATTATGATAATATCAAACAAGTTATTTAATAAATTTTTTTCAATGAAATCATCATAACCATTATAATATAATATAATATAAGGGCAAAAAGCCCTTCCGCAGGGTGAGCGTCTGGACTCCAGATTCATAGAATATTTATGAACATGATAATAATTGTTTTTAAAATGTTTTTTATTTAAAAATATATTAAGATAATAAATGTAAAAAAACACTTAAATATCAACTTTAAATTTTTTATATTTAAGAGCAATATAGTTATTTCATTATGCTATTAAAACGTTAAAGGACCTATAATCCTAGTTTTAAAATTTTTTATCTTGAAGAATATTTAAATTATTTCATTATACTTCTAAAATGTTAAAAAATTGATTTCTTTCCTATCAATACGACAAATAGACCTAACTAAGAAAACCGTATTGTCCTCAGATTATATTTGTATAGGAATGATAAAATGTCATCTTATGATTTCAATTCACGTAACATGTATCTTAATTTACAATCAATGAGTAATGGGTTTTGAATGACATGTCATCTATAGGCCTTGTATAACAATTTGATGGTATTTTGGAGAGTATAATAGGGGTTTTTTTTAATAAAGATATATATTAAAATAGTGTATCAAAATAATTTTAAAATATAAAAAATTGAATAAAAAATTAAAATTTTATAAAATATTTCTAAACAAGCCCTCAATGGCAGCAGCAATAATCAATGGTGCTCTGACACGTTTTCATATGACCATGGCCAGAAGCAACCGTTCCTTAAAGAACAAAGACAAGAAATTCGTAATTCCCAGGAAAATTATAAAAGAATTTGAAGTGAAAATTAATAGACAGAAGCGTTTAGAGCTTTTAAAAAATATATAATAAAAAAGTTAAAGAGAAGATCTGCTACTCCGCCAGGTGAATACCTCATACATTTGAAATATCTATCACAGCTGTTTTTTATTTTTAAAAATTGTTTTTATAACAGTAAATTACAATAATAAAAAAACTAAAAAAATTAATTTTAAAAAAATAAAAAAAATCAAGATTTATAAAAACACTGTGAATACCATAAAAACAAGACAACGTATAAATGCCTTTTCCTGCCACTTCACTTTGTAGCTGGGGAATTTTCCAGGAAATCAACAATATATGTGCAATCTTGTAATGTTCTAAGAAAACACTTGGATTTGATGCCTATAAATTATGCATATGCCTAAGGCAGGGTCTTAAACACGTAAAGCCTAAGCTACTGATATTCAAAACCAGCCTCATCTTTTTTCCTTGAGTTACTTCCGCTCTCTCCCTCCAGACCTACCTACCACCAGAGTCCTACTCTTGTCTCTTCGACTGCTTCTCCACAAAACAATGGTGGTGTTTTTATTGTTCCTCAATATCTTTTTGTCTGTTTATATCTGGAGATTCATCATACGAAGCCGCCATGTTTCTCCATCGCCATCTACTACTACCACCTTAACCACCGCCCATCCACAAGTAATTAAATATCATGATGTCTTCCTTAGTTTCAGGGGAGAAGACACTCGTGTTGGTTTTACCGGCCACCTCCACGCTGCTTTGAAACGGAAACAAATCCTAACTTTCGTAGATGATCAGCATGCGAGAGGAGATGAGATTCCGGAATCACTTCTGAGAACAATTGAAGAGGCCAAGCTTTCTGTGATTGTTTTTTCTGAAAACTATGCATCTTCCAAATGGTGCTTGGAGGAGCTTGCAAAGATTTTTGAGCGTAGAAGAAATAATGGACAGATAGTTATTCCAGTATTCTACAGTAGAAGAAATAATATCCCATGTAAGAAATCAAACAGGAAGCTTTGGAGATGCATTGGCTAGATTGATAAAGAAGAAAGCGTTGACGATGGACAAAGAGCAGAGCGTCAGCGACGCTTTGACGGATGCAGCCCATCTATCTGGAAGGAGCTTAGGGAATTCTGAGTAAGCTCTTGAAATATATCCCATGAGAAAATATTCGTTCATTTGATGAGCACTGTGAATCCATATTTATTTCATTTGATTTTGAAAACGTTGTAGCGTAAGCACTTGTATATATAGATATTATGTGGGTGGTTGTTTTGTGTTTTAAAATGGTTTTTTTTAAAATTATTTTATTTTAGTGTTTTCATATTTGTGTTTATATTAAAAAATATTTTTAAAAATAAAAAATTATTATTTAATGTAAAATGCTTGTATAGATATCAAGTGGTTGTTTGTTTTTGTGTTTTAAAATGTTTTGTAAAAAAATTATTTTTTTATTTTAAATTTATTTTTTTAATGTTTTTAAATTATTTTAATATGTTTATATTAAAAATAATTTTGAAAAAAAAATATTATTTGTAGTGAAACGCTTGTATAAATATTAAGGCTTGTATTGATATTAAGTGGTTGTTTGTTTTTATGTTTCAAAATGTTTTTTTAAAAAATATTTTTTTATTTTAAATATTTTTTTAGTCTTTTAAGATTATTTTGAAGTATTTATATCAAAAATAATGTATTTTTGAAAAATATTTTTTTGATCCTTACGGTCAATTTTACAAGGACAGACAATGTTTTCTTTTGTCGTTAAATAATATTCTATTTATTTGAGGTGAAAAGGATGATATGAGAAAACATCTTATGCATTTGCATTTAATTGATTTTCTTAGATAAACACCGATTAAATGTAGTTTCCAGTTTTCAACGCTTGATTAATATAGAATATCATGTATTTTTACACATCACTGAACTCAATGTTATCATCGATTCATGTGTTACATTAGCACTATCGATCCATTGCCAATAGTGATGCTCAATTACCCATGCGTGCCTGCTACAAAGGAGCGGGTATGTTTATATGTTTCTTCTTGCCCGGTCCATTTTGACTCACAATTATGTGTGTTCTTCTTGTTTGTCAGGCTGGAGCCTGAATTTATTGAAAAAATTGTTGGAGATGTTTTGAAAAAATTGCATGCAATGTCTTCAAGTCACGCTATGACGGGTCTATTTGGAATTGATGTTCGTGTTAGCGAAGTTGAGTCTTTGTTAAATATGGAATCTCCAGATGTTCTCATTATAGGGATATGGGGAATGGGTGGTATCGGTAAGACAACGATTGCTGAAGCTGTGTGCAACAACGTTTGTTCTCGATTTGAAAGAATCTTTTTTGCAAACTTTAGGCAGCAATTTGATTTGCGAAGAAAATTTCTAAAACGGCTGCTTGGCCTAGAGACTCTGAACACTATGGGCTCATTGAGTTTTCGAGATTCTTTTGTGAGGGAGAGACTTCGTCGCGTAAGTGTTTTTATTGTTCTGGATGATGTGGACGATTTAATGTGTTTTGAAGAATGGAAAGAATTGCTTGATGGACGAAACAGTTCATTTGGTCCGGGCAGTAAAGTTCTCATAACAAGTAGGGACAAACAGGTGCTTAGTAATGTAGTTGATGAGACATATGAGGTTGAGGCGTTGAACGATGAAGAAGCTATTCAACTCTTTAGCTCGAAAGCCTTGAAGAATTGCATCCCTACAGTTGATCAAAGACGCTTGATAAAAAAGATTGTAAGGCATGTCCAAGGCAATCCGTTGGCTCTTATAGTTTTGGGTTCCTCTCTCTATGGTAAAAACAGCGAAGAATGGCGTTGTGGATTGAATAAACTAGCTCAGCACCCTCGAATTGAAATGGCGTTGAGAATTAGTTACGATGGGTTGGATTCAGAATAAAAATCCATATTTCTTGACATAGCGCATTTCTTCAAAGGAAGGGAGCAATACAAAGCAACAAGAATATTAGATTGCTTATGTGGCCGGTCTGTGATTTTCGATATGCACAAGCTCATTGATAAGTGTCTCATAACTACTTATGATTTTGATAAATGGCTAAAAATGCATGATTTACTACAAGAAATGGCATTTAACATTGTTCGTGCAGAATCTGATTTTCCTGGCGAACGTAGCAGGTTATGTCATCCTCCTGATGTCGTTCAAGTATTGGAGGAAAATAAGGTTAAATCTACAGCCATTAACTGTCGTTCATGTATTTCCTCAAAAGTTGATGTGTTTGAGTAGATTGTATTATTGTTTGTTTATTCTTTTTTCTTGTTTAATAGGGAACTCGAAAAATTAAAGGCATATCTTTGGACTTTAACGAGTTACCGAGACACATACTCTTGAAATCTGATGCCTTCGCAAAGATGGATGGTCTTAGATTTCTCAGTTTCTATCACGTAGTAGATAAAATGCACCTTCCTCCTACTGGCCTCGAATATCTTCCTAATGAGCTGAGATATTTGCAGTGGATTGAATTCCCTTCGAAATCCTTGCCGCCCTCTTTTCGTGCTGAACACCTTGTCGAGCTTCACCTAAGCAAAAGCAAGCTTGAAAAACTTTGGACAGGAGTAAAGGTATGATTTAATTGCTACAGATTTATGATCAGAAATATGAAGTAAAATTCTAGATCTCAGCTGATTATAAATAAACTCAAAAATCTAGATCATAACTAACCAACCTCGTTTTAAAACTGGATCTTGACAAAATCTAAGGAATCTGAAAGTTATAACTAAACTAACTGTAACTATTCAAGATTTTGTTATTGCATATTTTATAACTCTTTAAATAAACTTAAAACTAAGAAATATGAAAATAAAAATGAAAAGTAACAAAATTAATTCTGAATTTAGATGAATTTGGGACCTTTACAGCTATTTTCACGGATTACATTGAAGGATCTAAGTATTAGCACAATATCAGAATGTGTGAAGTTTGTTTTAATCATTATCAGCTTAGAAATTGTTGAAAGTAAACTCAATCTAGAAGGTCAAGGAAGGCAACCACAAGTTGTCACCGCCCAACCGTTTATCCGCCGGCCACCAGTCGCCAGCCGCTTTCACACCGTCGGTCATAACCGCCTTCACACTTGAAAGTTGAATTTTCTTGTTTTGATTTTCTGTGTAAATCGACTACTAAGCTTATGCAATTATGTGTGGAGAGATTGAGAGAAATACTATAGAGAAAGAGAAAACGAGAGAGGGTGTGCTATTGTAAGCTTTTCATTATTGTAAGTGCTTGACCGCTTTTTATGATCGGCTTAT